>JAMKCH010053817.1:0-34738 GCA_023653785.1 Ophioderma brevispina
ATGGAATTTTAAAGATTATGTACTTCGCTTTTAAGCTATTCTGAAATTTCAAAATCAGTGTCTTTTTACCCTAACCACCACTGCCAAAGGATACCACACATGGCAAATTTTGTGGTAATTGTGGTACATGTACATGGATGTAATTGGATGTTCAGCCATCATCACGTGGCTCCTGTACTGAGTTGTTTTATTGTGCACATCAGTTTGGGTACCGGTATTGGTAGTAACCATCCTTGGGCCTGTGGTAATTTGTGGTATGTATAATTGCTTGCAAATGGTGGGTGTGTTACGTAAGTGTATCCTGATTTAAAATAGCCAACCGCAAGCTTAGGTTTAAGTCAAGGATTTAGGGCAAAAGCCCCATATTGGATCTGCAAATAGCTGCCACATGTTAGATTTGGCAGTTATAACACTTAATGAGAACCCAACTGTACAATGGCATCTACATGTATATTGCAGATGGGGCCTTTCTTGCACTAAAACCCTCGATAGTGCGGTTATGCATTTGTATGGACATTGCACATTATTTTGGCTAATGCTTCTGTCTTTATTTGGCAAGGAAACCCAATATTACATTCTTTTCATTTCTACATTGTACCACCCATTTATGAAGCAGGTAGCCGTTTGATTGATGTCTTTTTTCTACTATATAGTACTTTTAGAAGTTATACATGTAGATATCCATGTATGCAACCCATGCATGTAACAAGTATCACGGCATTTCAATCTCAATCTTTCCCTCTTTTTCTTCATATCATTTACTTTGTACTTGTAGGGGCTTTCTCGTCAGGAAAGACCAAAGCATTTAGGCACACTACACCGACTTGCAGAGCTGAGGAATCACTAGTAAGTTCTTCAGAGTCAGGATGGGGTGTGTTTACCTGCTACAGCGACATCTGAGCAACGCACCATCTGGAGAACCTGGAGCTAACCAACCTTAAAGTGTAACTCGCATCCCCAATAACCCACAACTATACTCTGTAAATGAAATGACTTCATCAGATTTGCAGAAAGAATTGGATTGCTGTTCGTACTATGTCAAGAAGAAGAAACACCTAGGGTCCTTATATACTGCCGAAGCTTTCGATTCTCGGACTTAGTGCATTTTTGAAGAGGGCATGGAAGATCGGAAAATGGGATCGACCCTAAAGACAGAATTATGCCATGTACCATAGTGAAACAAAGGATGAGATGAACAACACATACACCGAGTCCTGTTGTTCTTGATGATGGAAATACACGTGTACTGTTGCCACGGTTGTTTTACATTTAGTGTTGCAAGGTATTTAAAGGGGCATTTCCTGATCTACAGCCTGTTCTCCCCCCCCCCCATTTTACAAATTGGAGATTTTTGTATCATTTGAAGAACCATTAACTAGGCCACTTGAAGTGGTAGAAACCATCTCGCGAATAGGTAACACTTCGGAGGCTCAAACAACTTACGCAGATTTTATTCCTTCTTCAAAAAAACCTTTCTCATGCTACAAGATCTCTCGAAAATTTAAGAATTCCAATGTTTAAACATTTTTTGTTTAAAGTTTTGTCAGATTTCCGATACATTGCGTATTGATTCAAATCATCTACCTTCTCCCTCTACATCCCGTTTCTATCACAATCCTACAAAGTCTGGCAATTTGCGTGGTTGAACCTAAACAAACGAAGTTAAGTAAACAAATGCTAGAACACTATATAAAAACAACTCGCACACGACGAACGCAATATGAGAGGCTCCCGCCCTCATAACAATAGTCATCCTTGTGCAGTCATATCTGTAAGAAAATTCAATTTTGTATTTTTTGTCTGTAAGTGGACAAAAATAGCATAGTGGTCTATGGGACTTTGGGAAACGAGTATTTGCTCATAACTCAAGACCGCAAGATCCGGAATCAACCTAAAAATTGCGAATAAGCTGTCTCAAGGAATATCTATTGACCATGAATAAAACCGGAATTGCTGGATACCAATGAAATCAACAAGACAGAGTTACATACCTAATTTACAATTGTTTTGACAAGTCAAGATAATAAATACATTTAGTCACAAGTGACCATATTTTAAATTTTAATTGCAAGATATACATGTTGTGATTTCCCTTAAAGGGGATCATCTTTGGTTAACATTCTAACTGGCCTCAATGGAGCAGCCATGTGCTCAACAAATAAGAACTGTGGGATGGAGTGTAAGCAATATTAGGGGATTAAAAGATTAGCTGTATTCTAATTTTTCAAATGGAGCATGTATGCTTGGGTAGATCCCTTCCTGTTTAGAGTCTTCATGCTACGTGTGTATTTGGGGTTTCCTTCTTGACAAGTGGCGGACTGCAAGGGGGGCATGTTTCCCCCTCCTGCTTCGAAAAGCGGGACGATATGGACCCAAAAATCTACATTTTTCAACAAATCCCTCTTTTTCGGGCATTTTGACCACTTCAGCCTAATTTGGGCAAATTAAAGTAAATTTTGAAGATTTTCGCACGCTGCGCGCGCTTTCGTTAAATCTCAGACTTAATTGGGAGCAATTCACTTAGATGACCTACGAATTTTTTGCCCCCCTGGTCAGGACGATTTGAAAATTTTGCCCCCCTCTAGATCACTGCCTCGGTACGCCATGCTGTCTTGAGGTTGATAGTGACTACCCATGACTTATTTTGTATGCTCTTAATGTGCCTATGTTCATAAGTATGGACATGGACTATAGAAGAGCCATGATAAAAAAAAAAATTTTTAATCGGTTCTTAGTAAGCTCTCAAAGGACTTTGAGGAGCACTAAATATAATAGTAATGCATCTACCGCTGAACAGTGGTAGAGCGCTTTCCAAATGGAGCTACATGTATCATGTAGTGCTCCTCACACTCTTAAATTTGTCTAAGATTTCGTTCACATTGGTCAATATCATATTTTCTGCTTACACTTTACTTAATCTAAATTTTTTTTTCAGTGGCATTTGCATGGGATTGATGTAAAGGGCTACATGCCGTGATACTGTGCGGTCACCAGAAGACAACACCTGATGATTATCTTCAGGAGACTGGAAGCTGTCGTCAAGGATCGAGAGGCGTGGCAGTACTGTTGCCATCATCCGAAGGATTCAGATTTGTAACCAGCCTGCGGCTATAAAAAAGTATGTAGCCAGCACTGGATGCAAAAGGAAGGTGCTGCTGGAACTTTTCACTGGGGAAGAGCAAAATGACTGACATCCTTTTTACAATGTTGGATGTATGCCATAAAAAGAGCATCATGGGATTGGAACTTGCATAAAGAAATGTTCAACTCCATCAACGACCACAAGAAGTGCTTACTATAGCGAAGACAGGAACTCTTGAAGAAATTTTTACAGCAGTTCCGAGCCACACTGATCAGGAGTTTCCAGCTGAAGGCTGTATCTGGAGCCAGATGTGGCAATTGGCTTCCAGAGAAGTTAATTGTGAAGATGTGGAGGCAAGCTGAAACTTTTCAGACCTTTTGATGACTTTTGGTTTAATCCATCCATTTTGGTCAAAGGAAGATGCCAAGTTGTGTTGAATTGTAGAAAGTGTTGAGGTAGTGCTGCCAGGTAGACGCATGCACATTTCTGCTATCCCACCTTTTGAGAGTAGTTTGGCAGTAACATACCTCTTGAAAGATGAATACCAAGAAATTGTTTTGGAAGATACAGACATGAAATTTAAATCTTGAGTACATGTAAATGTATAGTATATGCCAGTAGGTCACCCCAGTGGCGTACCCAGAGGGGCAGCTGCCCCCCCCCTCCAGGTAATCTTGCCGTACTGCCCCTCTTGCCCCCCTGCAAACTTAGTGATTTACATGTACATAGCCATATACTATACTCCCCCCCCCAAAAAATAAATTATGGCGGGTCCCCCCAGTGGCTTACCCAGAGGGGGCACTGCCCCCCCAGGAATCTGGCCCCGCTTGCCCCTGAAAAATTAGTGATTTAACATATCGTAGGCCTATACTGTACTAACTGTAATAACAAATTTTTATATGATTCCCCCCCCACCAAAAAATGTAAGGTGTGGAATGTGCCCCCCCCCCCCCGATCCGGTTTACGCCATGGTCACCTAGAGTATTGGTGATGGTTTCAATTTTTCAGAAAATTATGTCTCTCCCTCTATCTAAGCATATTGCTAGACATCATTGTGGCTAGATACATCAGATTACTATAGGGGATTACGACAGTCATGTTAGTGCATTGAGCGAGTGAGTAGAGTATTATGTTGGATCAAGCACATGTTGTGATTTGTATTAACTGGATTAGCAGCGTTAATTCGAGAGAATCGAAAAATGTGGAATGCATTTTTTAAACTTATAAATGAGGATAGTGTGTACAATTCATTAACTGCTTTAATGTAAAAAAACACCAACATTTAAAAAATGGGTATTTGAGGAATTGTGTCATAGCCCGAAGAGTCTCCCGCCAATAGACCTACGGCGACGGCGTCTCAAATCTACACTAAACATCTGATTGTGGTTCACTGAGTAAGAATAAACAAAGGCACTAATTTTGTGTCATGATGCACAATATCACGCTGAAAATCCTGTGGTATTCACAGGAAAAGGCTTTTCGATCTCAAGTCCGATTTTAGATACGCACGCATAGGAATTACAGAATTCCGATAAAGACTCCTTGTCTTTAATACAAGGATTTCAAGCCAACCACATGTAGGTTTATGTTTGCATATCCATGCCAGTAAAAAATATAACAATATGAATTTTGAATGATTTTTTCTCTTGTTTCAGATTAGCAAATCGCTGCTATCCCTTTTAAGTGTGTATGTTGGGGGTTGAGGTTAATACATGTCACATGTATGCCAGTAGGAAGACCCAATACCTTATTTTCCCCCCTGAACCGCAAGCATTAACCAAAACAACCTTGTAATTTTGAGGTATAATAATTAAACCTGACTTTCACACTGTTAGCCCCAAAATGCTAGTACTGTTTTTAAAGGAATTTTGACATGATCACGAATGTTTTTGTGTCCTACTTTATCCGTATATACGTTATGCTAGTAACATTGTAAATTTGGCATTTTGGGATAGGTTCAAACACCCTGCGATTATTTTGCACTCATCTATGAATTCAGACGGGTGCAATTGTTCAGGTCATCGGGGGGTTAAATGTTTTCAGGTTGTTCAGATTCATTTCAAAATATTTACCGTCAGTCAAACCTCTTGCTCACCCCTACATGTTGCTATTTTTCAAAATTTGAAATTTTTGCACAGTAGTGCCGGTAATTGGCTAGTAAACTGCGAATGTGATCCGCTTTAATTTAACAGCGGAGCTGGAAATGCCAATTTTCTTTCCATCCAGTGAGAAATAGTGCCACTCACTAAAACACCTCCACTTGATTTGCCTGGACCAAATGAACGACTACAGTACGCAATAGTTAAAGACCAGCCTGTAGATCCGGTGACCAAACTCTGATCCAAAGATTTGAAGGCGTCTTGGGGTTCCCTGGTCGATGTTGAAGGTTTTTGACTTGGGCTTGCCGCGTCAATGTTCCGGCATTTTGCGGAAGGGGAAAACAAAGTTAACACGGGGTAAAAATTGAGAACTGTCGCAATTGAATTAATATGCCAGGTCCAATTCCTCGCCTTTCATACGGATCAAAAAAATTCTAGTTTCTTATAGAGTCCGACTTCATATTAGGACGCTATGGCCAAAATGTCCAAAGGTCAATGCACCTTTCATCCAAGGTCAAATCGTTAATATAAACCGATTTTTTTAAGATGTGTCTAATTATGTTTTGTGCAGGACAAATCAATTTTGCAACTTTTAATAGTTCAAATGTTAGTCTGACCTTGAAAAATGTCAACTGATGCTTTTCAGAGTTGGGTCACGGGATCTACAGCTTGGTCTTCTACTACAATGCAACTGGTGCAAAAATTTCAACATTTCTGGAAAATTGAGAGCAACTTTCACAAAATATGTGCTGGTATAGTTGGCTAATAATTTTTTCCAAAGGAAGTACCTGTCCTTACATGTTAGCTATACGGGCAAGTGTCCTGGCAGCATTTGAATGCAGTAATGTCAATTATGCCTGCCAGAAAGTTTAGTGGAGGAAAAATTACTATAAGGCTTAAGGACATTTACCCCAGAGCTTGGAGAATTAATAAGTTTAAAGGGCAATTATATCCACAGCTCGCTATTAAAAAATTTAGATTAGATGAACTGTTACCTTTATACACATTTAATACAGCACATGTACATGTAGGCTTTCAATCTGATGTACATTAATTAAAGCCATTATCTTCCTTGATCGCAACGTCAGCACTTTCAGACAGATGTTTTGCGTGTACATGTACATGTGGTACCAACTTTATATGCACGCGTACGTACGTATGCACACGCTTTGAATCAACGCTCGCGATTCAGGCTGCGACCATGCATAATGCACTGACGTCACAGACTTGATTTGATCTACATGGAGACTGTTTTGATATCAGTGTGTAATGCAATGGTCCCAGCATTAAATCGCGGGCATTGAATCAAAGCGCTTGGCATATGTACATGTACATAAAGGCGGCGTGTAAATGCAAGGCCACAAACATTTGTCTGAACATGCTTGATTATAACTGACTCAAAGATATGGAAGCACATACCTCGGGTACACCCAACGGCTTAACCACTCTAAGAGGGTATCTCTCGAAACTGCCACGACGGCTTGGGACAATCAGGGGGAAAACTGACTGTGATATACATATACGGGTATAATCTCTGACATGTACACGGGACTGACAGCTAACGTCCCCTCCAACAGGTGCGATATGTTGTGGTTCATTTACACAAGTCAAAATGAACCAAGGGGAGAGCTGTTGATATCACTGACTCAAAGATGGAAGAAAATACCTCGGAGGTACACCCAACAGTGATTAACTATTCTACTAGGGGTATCTCTTGAAACTGACCCAGGACGGCTTTTGGGACAACAGGGGGAATGGCTGTGATATAGGGAAAATCTTGTACATGTACACGCGGACTGACAGCTTTAACATCCCTCCAGATTGATATTGTTGTGATTAGTTGCCCAAGTCCAAAGAACCACGGGGAGAGCAAATTAATAGTTATTATATCTCCCATAAGAAACAAGAATTTAATACCAGATTAAATCTAGCTAGTGACACTATTAGCTTTTTTTTTTTTTTTTTGTTTTTTTTTTTTTTTTTTTTTTTTTTTTTTTGGATTGAACGAGGACCTCCTGCACAAAAGGCGACGTGGGCCACACTCTCCCTATAAACAACCCATTCCTTGAGGACATGGTACATGTCGTGGCAAGAGATTAAGAGCGTGGCCTAGTGGGTTAGGATTCACCTTTGGTGCAGGGGTCCCTGAGTTCAAGTCCCGGTAGAGCCACTTTACAACATATATTGTGATTTAAATTAATTGGGTACTAAAATCTGGATATAGGATACGAAGTTTATTGCTTAGAACTGGAATTCTGCAAAGAGAAATCTAGTCCGTTAATTGGAGAAGCCGTCGGTCCCATGCACATGAGAATCACACCTGCCAGCATTGATAAGAGTATGGGGGGGGCCCCGGCTGTCCCATTCACCTGGAACCTGAGCAGTATTGGAAAGCAGTTGTTGAACTGAATGATACCCACCCGACTAAAAAGACGTACATTTTTGAAAAGATGAAATTTACACGAAGCGGGTGCTAGGAATGCACCATTAAAATGTATATATTGACTCCATTAGTTCAAACTTGTTGAGTTATTGACATGACTCGGTTCTCCATAAAAAATGACAATGTTTGTTTTTTTTTTTGTTTTTTGTCACGTCAATCGAGTCGCCCACCCCTTATACACCAACGGAAGTGCACAAGACCTTACACACTTAAGTGTTAAAGTTGAATTCTGATTCTGATTTCATACTAGCAAGGTACATGAACTGAAAATTGGATAAATGTCCCTAAATGTGGCCTTATAGAAAAAAATAGAATGAAAATGCTGAAATGTACATGAACCATTTTTTTCCATGCCTACTCACTAAAAACAGACAAATGTTAGAAAGTGAAGGCAAAGGTGGTGTTTAGAGGGTAAATGTTAGCAATTAAACACTTTGTGTTTAGAAATTAAACATTTGGTGTTAGAAATTAAACAGTTGGTGTTAGATATTTGACCATGTTTAGAAATTAAATGGTAGGAAGCGTTAAAGAATAGAGTCTGGGCATCAAGGAACCTGGTAGGGGCACCGCCAGCAATTGCCTATGGTGCCTTCGGTTATTTGGCACCCTGTGTACATGTAATGGCACTATCTCAAGGTCTAATGTGCACCACCTTTTGGTGGTACTTGGTATTGAATGATCTGTAAAAAATAAAAAAACCAATATTAATCATATACACTTCAAGTGTCAATCTGAGCACCACTACAACAACCAAGAAAGAAAAAAGATACATGTTGTGCAGTGTGTTTTGGGTGGAAAAAACCACGGCTTTGTCAAAGCGTTTCCATAATTTACAAAACATCTTTCTCAAAGTTGGTTAGTGTTGCTGTTGCCCAATTGAATGTTTGAGGCATTTATGTATAAATGTACTATTTTTCAAAGTTGAAAGGACTGGTTCATCGCGCTATGAAAAAAATTGTCTTAATAGTTCACATGCACATTGTTCCGATACGCATTTATTTTCACCAATGTGAATTTGATAGTGAACGCATGGAAATAAAAGTAAAATCTGAAGAAATTGTCTAATTTAATTGTTGATGAATTCTCCTTGGTGTTCTTTGTTGCAATGCCATGTCTTCATCATGGGACTCGAGCATTTTACTTTAAAGGCCGACTCAGAGATTTCCAATGAGGGCGACATCATTTCAAACATCAAGTTTTTTGTGCATATACATATCGTATTGTTCCTAATAACGCCCCGGGGGCAGTGCATTTTTCAAAGGGAGGCGGTATTACGTCAAAAAGGAAATGTCAAAATCCCGCAAAAATCGCCTTACACACGCTTATTTTCATTTCACTGATTACCATAATCAACGAACGAGTCAGGGGATGCTGTGTTCGCCCTCAGAGTCAAATTCCACACTATTACCTATTACAACTGTGCACAACAGCGATGTAGATTACAGATTACGACGCCGGTGCTCCCGGGCCATTAAATCATGTGATTTAGGTAGCTTAACTCATTTTCTCTTGGAATTGGTTTTATATATCCAAAAATCGTAGGGGGCGTTTTATTAGAGCAGGGGCGTTTATTAAAACAACGTAATGCTTGTCCAGAAAACTAATCAATGTGTGAAATAAGCTCAAATCCTTCATATGAAAATCACAACAATTTGCTATACATGTAACTGTTTATACGGCTAAATCTTACTGCATGAAGACAGAAAATGCAAAACTTTGGAATTAATATAAGCATTTTTAGGGAGGCTATTCATTTCACAACATTAGGTGACTAGTGTAGTAACCACACCACAAAAATATATTGAAAAATCTCGGAGTCAATCCCTTACGTAAGCAATAACACCCTTTTTTGAAGATGGGCCCCCTTTTCCAAAAAATTCACAAATGTTTGCAACATTGCATTGGTATAATTGGAGAGTAAACTATACCAGCGAATGATAAGCTTGGAACTTGTCTGTAAAATTAGCAAAGGACCTTGGTTTAATTATCGACTATTAATATCAATACTCCGATCCTAATCATGGGTTTAGCTTGGAAACATATTTTTCCAATGTTAACACTAAGAAATATAACCATTGGGCGCGTTGTCTAACCTCATGGCGTTGGGTTAAGGCAATGATGGACAGAAATTTGTTGTTCCACCTCCTCGTTAACTTAACCAATTTCGATTCTTTGTGCAATAGGTATAGTATTCACAAGACAAATGTATAATACTAACAAAGTCCAACCTTTGCAAAATCTACATTGGGGGCACTCCGTCAAAAATGTGCACTGATTTTAAAATGGGGGAATATCGAGTGGCCTATAAGGTCCTGAGTTTCAAGATCATTGCAAAAAAGATAAGTTGAGGACTTCATCCACGCTGACCCAGTTTTTTCAGAAAATACGTAAAAAAG
This sequence comes from Ophioderma brevispina, assembly GCA_023653785.1. Taxonomy (NCBI): domain Eukaryota; kingdom Metazoa; phylum Echinodermata; class Ophiuroidea; order Amphilepidida; family Ophiodermatidae; genus Ophioderma; species Ophioderma brevispina. The sequence goes on from JAMKCH010053817.1 coordinate 10,021, forward strand.
TTGAAGCCAGGCCCCTGGCCCCTAAACCGAAACTACATAACAAACAAATGGCCACCAAACTTTGTCGGAAAATGACCCACTTAAATTTCATTTTTGGGGACAAGTTTCATAATAGAGCAGATCGAACTCCTCTAATACCACTTATATCACCCCGAGCTTTCCTAGTGAAAGTATTACTCCAAACAATGTCCCTTGTAATTTTTTTTTTTTTGGGGTCAAACATCTCTTCGGCAAACTGGGTTATTTTTTAGCTAAAAACCATTAATTTCTATAGACCGAAGGCTATGGTTAGACGAAAGTAGGGATGGAATGATTCCTAATACAACAACTGGGGTATTGGTCCACCAAAATTTAAAAGCACTCAAAACTTAACCAACTATATGTTCTCATTGTGATTCTTTGGGACCATTTTTGGGGACCATATTTGGTATCATGTGGGGGTCGTGGCAGAACTGTTTTTGTTTGTTTTTCGCCAAATTTTCCCATTTTTTTTTTCCATTAACCTTAAAAATGGATCAGTGGTTTGGTATATGATCTCTAATACCCCACCAGCCCACCTCCATTACGAAGAGACTTGCAAGAATTATTAGTTTTGTCTGTGGTGAGGTATTCCCTGTTGCATCATTAAAGCCTTTTTGTCTATTGATTCCTAAATAAGGGACTTGTTATTCAGTGGCATGGTTAATCTTGTTCAAGAAATTTGATTGGATTAGGTCAAAAGCTCCGCCCCAATTCCATTACTGCGTAATAGATGGAATAGTAACGTGCAGCAATTAACGCGGTGTCAAATAACTCTGCGTCCGTAGCAATCTTTCGCTTTGGTACGCAATGCACTTTCGCAGCGTGAGCTGATTGGACGTCACCGCACGCTGAACTTTTGGTCCTTTGATGGAACATTTGTTTTTCCACAAGAGGGGTGCAATATTTTTAAAAAAGGAATAAAAAGAATGCTAGAAATATTTTTTGACAAATTATGTTGATAAAAGCAAAATTACCACAATTCTAAATAAAAATGAAATAAGAGATTTTTTTTTGTTTTGGCGCACATTTTTAGATGGTGTCATAATGGATGGGCATCCATTATTTACTCTTTATTCTCAATTTATAGGAGGGTAGATGTTGTGGATCCTAAGTCCAAGCTCCAAATAAGAATTAAGAGCACGGCAATTTTGCCCCATTTTTAAAAGAGGCCCAAGGCATTTTAATACATTTTAAAGATTGGGTCTCCACAGCCTCCGTCGTGGTGGGTGCCGGAACGTGCAACCCCAGTGGTCGGGACCGAGACCAGTTGCTGCCGCCTTGGATCCGGAGGGGGTTTTCCTTGGGCAAATTCCTGCCCTTGAGGGAGTCGCCAGTGGAAAGAACACTTGCAATCCAGCCCACGGACATCTATTGGGGTTGAACCTGGTGTGGCATCTTCCACGCTGGAGCTGAACCCTTTAGGCTGGGTGGCGGTTATCTTGACAGATTGGGAACCCGAACTTGCCGCTCTGGGGTTTCCTGTCCTTGCAGCAGTGGAGGTACCTGGAAGCAGATTTTGGACACTACCTGTGGCTGGCGGAGCTGCCCACAGACAATGACATCTGTTGTTCTGCTCCAATGAGTCCTTGGATGGATTTGGTGGGCATTGAGGCAAATACTAAAAGGGAACCAGTTTGGCCATGAAAAGGGGGGATGGCCCGTTTTAAAGGTGGCGTGTTCCGATCGTCTTTGAGACCCTTCTGATTTACCCCGGAAGTAGTCTCGATTTTGATATCAGATAAGGCCCTGTAGTTTTTCTCATTGTCGTCCGTGAAATTTGAGCCTCAATCCATTTTGCTTCCCAAGAATAACCAAAAACATCTGTTTTAAGTGGTTAACCCTAAAATATTAGCAAAGAAATTGGATAGGCTTTGCAACATGCTTATTGCAAGCATCTACCATCAAAACCGCAAAGTTTTCCCATGGTTTAGCGTGACGGAGTGTATGTGCAAGTGTCAGGCACCACTCATCAACAAGTACAGAGAAACGTCAATACACATAATTCGAACAAGCCCTTTACAGTATAGTTACTTTTTCATCTTTTCTCTCCTCTTAAATTTTCACACGGCCGATATTTCGAAACCCGTTTTGATCGAGAGCCTAAGAAATTTCATTGTGTATCCCCATAGAGTGTGCCGTGTAAAATTTATAATTGGTCGAACCAAATGGGGCACATTTTGCTCATAACATCAACCAAACATCCTTTAGCCCCAGTAAGAGTTCACAGGCAGTGAGAAAATATCTTCTGAAAACCAAAATGTGTTTGACCACGTCTCCGGTAAAATAATGATGGTCCTCTTTGGCGAGGGCACATCCGCTCGGGCCCCATGGGAACCTTTAAGAATAATACACATTTTTGGTAACTGGCCCTATACACTAATACCTGTGAATTTTATGCTTGAAAAATGTCTATCGCATGGAGTTTTGTAGTTATAATTAAATTAATATTTTTACTTTTTTTATTATTATTAAATAGCTTTTGGAAATGGCCTTCCAATTGAAATAGCGCTATGTACGTGTCTCGCTCCCATCCATTAGTTGTTTTACATTGTTCACTAGCAGAAGTTTAGGTCATTTCTTGAGGTGCCAATTATTTCATCATGATGGACGGACATAAACGTGGTTTCCCAGCTCTGCCGTTAATTCCATTCTGGGATCCCATTCTTCTAATTACAAATCGCTTATTTATAATACCATTTTTTTGAGCATTCTCGGTGTGCAGTTTGTATTTTCCTAGACAATTAAACCACAACTTGTGGCACGAATAATCAATTTTTTGAAAATTGAGCGCTCCTTCAAAAAAATGTGCTGTTCATTGCTTTACTCTGAGGGAGTTCAAACTTAAAAGGGACCAAATAAATCCGGAATGATTTAACGCATGACCTAACACTAAACACAGCATGCAACACTTATTCACTTCAGGTGTGATCTATACCATTTTGGTAAGCATTCCAAATAGGCAAAAAAAACATGGGTAAAAAAAATGAGGGTGCTCTCTTTTGAACTGTCCTCATGTCTCTTTAAAGAGACCTGCGCTATGTCGAAAGAAGCACTCCCATTGTGTTCTCGAACCCCCGTTTTTTACATATTTGACATACTTAATTGTGCATGTAGACTAGACCTCAATAGATTTCCCTTTTTCTTGCCTTTATTTGGCTCACTAATTATCGCGGGTCAAGAATATTTAATCTAAATTGACGGTTAAATGGCAAATTGGTGCTGTTAATCCACTAACCGTCATGGATTTTGACGTCATTTTTTTTTTCCCCCCTTTCCCCGAAATTATATTTCCCATATTCTTTTTGAACAAAAGGTTTAAAGGTGATTTTTCGTGATTCCACTGGAGTACATCTCTCCCCAAATTAACCATTGGGAATCCCCACGATGCCCAATTGAAGCAATCGGGTCCTACCCCCCAGCGTAATCTATCATATGAACCACTTGAATGACAGAAAATACCGATGCATTGAATTAGTTGACTTGAATTTCTTTTTTCTTTTTCCATAAAATTTTTAATTTGAACAATATTTTTCAATTCCAAATGTAAAATTTACCTTATTAGTATATTTAGCAAAGTGAACATTTAATCCTTTTTTACAATAGATCATATATTAAACTATACAATACATGTAGTTTCCCAGTAACAGTAGCAACCCGTAGTTTGGCTTGATCACAGATAATTTTTCAAACAAAACATTTGTCTGAGACCAAACCTCATGTTTTGGATTGGAACTAGTGGTAGTGCCCATTAAACCGAATCAATTTTCATTTGTCATCCCAATTTTAAAAGCAAGACGTAACAACTGGGCCGCCCCTCACATGCAAAACCTTATTTTTACACATTCTCACCGTGACTGTGAACACCTGCCTAAAATAAGGGAAAACCTTTGGGCAATGTAGGCCTACATGAAGGTCACTTCAAAAAAGCGCACATTATGTATTTTATTGGCTTTTAAATCACACCTATCACATTGCTTTAAACTCCCCCAGGCTGCCCCTGTGTCCTTAGCCTGGGAATTTTTATGCCACTACTTCGGGCGTGGTACTATAATGTGATTTTTGAATTTTGGGACATGTGACCAAAACACCATTAGTTGTATTCGGTCCTTGGAAGCATGTGCCTATATACAGCCCTTGTAAATTAACAGTAAAATTGGTAGAAATGATTGGTCGCCTCACTAGGGTCACATCACACTTAAATTCGGGCTTACTCGTGTTATTTGATTGCATGACCATTTTATCAACTGCTTTTGTGCGTAAGCCCTTGTCAACACTTAAAGAACCTGAATTATATCAAATTTTTGAAAGAAACTTCTTCTGCATAAACAAAGTGACAAGAACATGGTTTGCATTTGGTTTTATTTTGGTAGTTTCTCCAAACAAATTTCATGATCTGAATCAGCGTGTATTCCAAATTTCATTCACGATTCTAAGTAGATTCAGGTACAGACAAATGAACAATCACTAACCTCACATTTTGTTTAATGTGGCAGAGTATAAATACCGTACTAACACAGGTAATCTTTAAATCTTGCAGCAACAATAACCCTGCTGTTTATTTAAAGGCAGTCCACAGATTTCCCTGATTGAAGGGTGCCCTCACATTTCTAAACAAATGTGTTTTCACACATACATCATCCTTGTCCAGAAATAGTTTAGCTCAATTTGAATGTCCTTCTTGAAAATGTTGTTTATCCTATGGTACTGCTATATACAATGTTTCCTAAAATTCAAAAACAGAAAATCTGTGTCATTTTCATCACAACCTCAGGATTTTAAAAAAGCGGCACTGTCAACCTTTTCCACAAAATATTGAAAATTTTCATCCGTCATTATTGCTCTCAAATCATAGTCAGGCCTTGGAAGAACAGAGTATACTTTACATACACATAAACATAACAGACCCCAAAACCCAGATAAGGGACAATTGAATGAGGATAAAGATATCAGGTCATTTGTAGGCTACTTTAAGTTTTTTCCATAACTTATCAACAAATGTGTATATATACATAAATAGTTTACCGCTATACGTACACTCACTGATATTTAAACCACAAAGGTTTAAGACCGGTCAATCTGTGCATAAGCGTGGAAAATGCATCGGCGTGCGTGGTTTCTTGTGTTAAAACGGCCATTTTCGTTGTCTGCTTGAATTTTCGCGAAGACCGGCGACGTTAAATTTACAAAATTTTCTTTTTTACCCATAAAGGAAGCTGATTTTTGGTCTCAATCATTTTCGGCTGAGGGCCTTGTTTATATATTAAGCTTTACAAACAACCATGCAAAAATATCGATTTTGAAAATATGGAAGGGGCGGGGCGGGCGCAACAATGTTTCAATTTGCCAGTGTCTCTTTAAGCCATTTAGTGCACTGTCTTTCGTTCTGGTAGGCTTATTTTTAATAACAAATAATTCACGATCTCTGATTGGCTGGATCTTTCCCTTATAAAATGCTGGACTCTGGACGGCTCATACCATGTAATGGTACATCAGTGTAACCATTTAATCCCTGTGCTGATCCATCTTTTTTGTAATACTAAACATGCAGATCCACCCCCCCCTGGGAGATGGCGTATGGACATGACCTCAAATGACCTTTGACCTTGGCCATGACCTTTGACATCAGTCCCACCTATGGATGAACCCCTACATGCACCTTATCTGACCTTCAATGTTCGAGACCTGAAACGAAACCTTACCAAACCATCAACACAACCAAACATGCAAGCGCACGCGCACAGTGCGCTCTTCAAAATCCACCCTTCCTCTTTTTCAGCCAGGGGGATAAAAAAAGAACTTCAAGTAGGGTTCACCATTAAGCAAAAACATTAATGCTAAATATTCTAAAGCCACTCGCGCTTTCCTTTAAAACAGGAAACATTTGGAAATTGCAAAGGCACTGTGCCAAAAAGGTCAAGCCCTGCAAACACGCAAACATGAGCTCTTATTCACACCAAACTTAAACAGGCTTGTTTCGATTTTGGTCCTATCGGTGTTCTCTACCTTTACTTGAGAGCCTGGACACCCTTTATACGCTGACCCCCAATTACCCGTGGTACACCAAACTTGCCAGTTTTTATTCTTCTTACCGCGATACTGCTGGTGCAACGCCCTATTCAATACTGTGCTACATATCGATGTTAACCATTACAGGTGGGCGTGTTTTTCCGATAGTCTTGGAACCCCCTGTAATTTACCTGGAAGTGCTATTGATTTGATATCAGAGAAAGGCCGTATTTTCTCATTGTCCCTTCCTGAAATTTTGAGCCCTCAAATCCATTTTTTATTTAATTATAATATATCCCACAATTATAACAAAAACCCGCATTTTTAGTTATGGGTAACCATCAATATTAGCCCAGTATGACTAGGGTTTGCAACATACATTATTTCATCTACCCCATAAAAACTTAGATTGTTTTCCACTGTACTTGATTGGGTTGATGTGACCAAGTGGCCATGCTCCTCCATAATCACGGGGAGAAACATACACACATAAATCGGAAACAAGCCCACCTTTTAAAAACAGCAGGGGGTACATGATCGGAGACAAGTACCTATAAAGGGGGCCCGATCTTTCATTCAACTGACCATGACCAATAGAAAAAATTAACCTCTAACACTCAAGTAGTCGTTTCAGTTTTAAAGGTGCGTGTTCCGACGTCTTTGGGACCTCCTGACTTACCCCGAAGTACCTGTAATATCGATTTGATATCAGATGAAAGGCTGTGTTTTTCTCATTATCGTCCCGAAATGGCTCGCAAATTCCATTATTCTTTCATTTGCAAATTAAGCAAAAAAACAATGATTTAATGGTTAACCATCATATTGGCGCAATAATGAATAGGGCATTATTGTTTCTGCCATCAAAAACTGCAAGTTTGTTTTCCCACGGTAATATTGAATTGGGGGTGTATTTGCAAGTGGTCAATACTCTCAATATCAAGGGGAACAATAATAAATATAATCAAACAGCAACCTTTCACAGCTGAACAAAGTGGTACAAAGGCAAGTGTTGCACACAATTGAGCACTGTGTACCACTGCCATGGGTTTTTGGCCATTCAGAATTATTCATTCTTGGCCTGTCTTCTTGGCAGAAGAAAACGTTTCCTCTTGATGGCAACCTTAAACCCCATATCCCTCTGAAACGTTTCACATCATTTTCCCACAGACCATAATAATGATTAACCTAATATTGTGCACAAACCAAATTGGACCACTTGTTTTTCTCATAGAAACTCCAAACCAAACATCTTTTTAATTTGCACAAGGTAATGAGAAAAATGATAGATTTCCTTCGACAAACCCAAGATTTTAACAACTTTTTTTGAGTGCCACATGAACATATTTTCAAATTTTATTGTATCAACTCCGATCTTGAGTTACTGTATTTACATGTACCTTCAATCCATCTTTTTGTTTTAAGGACAGTGGTCAACCCAGATTTCCTCCCCGAGTATCTATTTTTTGGTTTTGGTAACTTTGCAAATATTTTCAGTTATTGTAAATGTAAAAGTCTACATAAACTAGAAAGCAATTGGAGATGACCCTGAATGGTGGCACAGATTAATTTAAAACCTTCCGTATTTTTGAGAAAAATAACTTAAAAAAAACTGATTTGTTGCCCCAAATTTTCAGACAAACAAAACCCAATTTGAATTTTCCATCAATTCTCTTTTGCTATTTTTTTAAACCAGCAGCCAAATTTGTCTAGTGACTTTTTTTTTTTAAATAGAGCTTTTCGAATAATAAGGCAAAATCGTTTCAAAACCATGATTTTTTGAACTTTTGTCTTTCCAATTTGAATATATTTGAAGAATATAGTTAGTTAGAAATCGAAAAAATGAAAAATTGAGAAAACCATTCCTAGAGAAGACCGATTGGTATCGTTATGAAAAATAAACCTATCTTTTAGTTTAGGTAAATTTTTGGAGTTATCTTTCCTGAAATTTTGCCAAATATTTTGCGAGAATTGAACATTGGAAATCTGTGTCCTGACTAAAAGTGACTTTTTTTTTTTTCACGCATTTCAAGCTGCCTCTTTCTCAATACTTTTATCTTTGACTTCAACAAAACTTGAGTATGTTGTGCAGTGAGGAATTCAATCTTTATATTGGCACCTATTGATTTGAATCACACATCTTTTGTCTCTAACTCCATATCGGAAGAAATTGAAATTTCATCTGGTCTCAGAGCGCTGGTTTACAGTTGCAAATATTATTTTTTCGTTGGTTCAAGGTGCGTTCACACAAAAGTACATTAAAACACGCAGGCAAAAATTCACCAGCGCGACGCGATGCTGGCGGCCTCGTGTCTGACGGCGGGAAATTCCCCCAGCCGTTAAGACCATGCGGTTTTTGTGACTTAACTGGTCAATACCCGTTTTAAAATCAGCAAAAAATACAGCTCGGGATTGTCTGGCAGTGAATAACCTTATTGTAACGATGCACACAGGTTGAGGTTTAAAATGTGCAAAACTCAGAAATTTTGGTAAAAACAAAAGCACTAGGTTGACACTTCCCTTAAATGTTTGGAGAAATCATTCAAAAAATGCAGGCCCTAGAATTTTGTAAGCAGGCAATGCATGACTTGGTAGCCAAGTTCTTCAAGAGTCTTGTGACAAATTACCATAAATCAATCTTCATTTTAAATTCTATTAACACAGAAATGATCAAATCTATACAGAAGACCAGTTCTTGGCAAACTTCTATTGGCATAGAGCTCTTGCACTTGACCTCAATTGACACACAATTACTATAATGCCAAACAAATTAAAACACAACTACAGCAAAGCAATCTAATTCCGATATCTGTACATGAGATTGGCTATTTGGCTTATTTTTGGACTTAAAATGTTGTATGAAGGTTCAAGTCCAAGTCCAAAATCACAGGATGAAACTATAAATTGTTCTACTACTACAAAACCTTAAAGAAAGCCATAACCACTGTTGACTTTATAATTACAATCCCATTGCCCATCCAAATTAATCTCATTATGGTCCCTGCAATAGCCCTTACCAGTAATGCAGTCACACTCTGAGCTGCATGTGGCACTTTTGTCTGATTTTAGATGGCAGCTGACGTATTGTTAAAGCAGCACTGGCACAAATTTTTTTTACTTAAATATGAAATTTCTTCTTCAATTTGTCTCACAAATGATAGTTCTCGGCCATTGGAAGAATACTGTAAGTTTACACATGAATATAACTACGACAAAACAGGGCAATAATAGGAGGCCACGAACATCCACGTCATTTGTAGGCTAACTTAAAAGTTTGCTTACTTTTGATCACCTAAATGTTTTCTATACAATGACTATCATATATTTTTCCCTTGATATTAAAACATAAAGGTCACAGACCGCTCAAACATGGTGCATGCCCTGGGAATCACTCCGGCATGATTTTTCTTATTGTTAACAAGATTTTCATCGTCTGCTGAATTGAATGACTCCAGAGTTAATTTAACAGTGTTTCTGTTTACCCATCCCTGTGTAAGGGTGCTGATTTGGGCTTAATCATTTAAGGTGAGCCAAAAGTGCATAAAAGCTTTACAAACCATGCAAAAATAAAAATTTTGAATGGCACTAATTGTCAAATATGTGCCAGTGTCTCTTTTAATTGGTGAAGAAGGGAAAGAAGGGTTGGTTCAGCTTCCCACTAGCCTCCTATAGACTAATCACACCTTTATCTACAGCCCTTTCGTTTTTTAAAGGTGGTTGTCCAATTGAGAACTTCATCTTCCCCTACTTCACTCGTCAAAAACTTGCAGAGTTCATTACCCCAGTAAAATTTAAGGCCCAGTTTTAAAAAGTGTCTAGTGATGTTAAGAACAAAATGTCTAAAAATGTAGTGTGCACCACATTAATGAAACACAGACTGTCCTATGGCTGCCAATGTAGGTGCACAACTTTGCTTGTACTAATCCCAAACACCTAAACTCAAAAAAAAAATTGTATTCAGAGTTTCCATGATAAGCTTCCATAAGGAAGAAAACAAAAACAAAAAAGGACCTGATTGGTGTCACCCACCTTTAAAAAGGTTTCCCAAAGATATTTACACAATGTTTACCAAAACTGGATCAAGCCAAAAAAAAAAACAGTGTCTGAAAATGTAATAAAAATTGCTAACCCAAGTTATGTATCCTAAATTGAAACTCAGGCCTAACATCTATCTCCAACTACAATGAGGAAATTATCTCTTGGGATCTTTATTAAAAGGGCAAGTTAATAACAATCTTAGGCACTTTCTAGGACAACCACTTCATTTTAACCAAAAACACAACCACTTCAATGATTGTGTTGTCCCCAGAAAGTCAATAAGATTTTCTAAAGTTGTCCTTTTAGTACTTGAGAGTGAGGACACAAAGACCAGATTAATTCCTCATTTTAGTGGGAGATGTGGGGTCCTGTTTATTTTATCATCCTCATACTCTTGCGTTTTTACAGTGAAAAATGTGTGCAGTTGCAATAGTGCTATTTTTGGACTAGGATAAACACAACTTTATCACAGCGCTTAGGGTTAGAGCCCAGAGTTTGTATTGAGTCCCCCATCCCACAATGCCCCGGTCCTTTCCGCTCAATAGGTCATGTGGAATCCCACAAAAATGCCTATCTTAACAACAACTTATCATTACTTTTGTGCGCTTCATTTTGTCCCCACAAAGTGTTAGGTACTCTTTTCATGATCATGAAATATTTTGTGGTCCTTAAATTTTAGACAACTTTTATATCCATTAAGTACTAACATGGTTTTTAGTACAATACAATATAGGGATGTTCGCAATGCAACATTGGATTGGTTAAAACACCCTATGATTTAAGAGATAAATGAGGCTGAGGAACAAACTGAGTTTCTTTTTTGGGGCCTAATTAGCCTACATTAAGTGCCCATAGTAATCAGATGATGAAAGGTGGTCTCAAAGGTCATACTTAACATACATAAGCAAAAATTTTTCTTTGTCTGGAACTTGATAGAATTACATTTTGTCCGTTTGTAACCTTTTCCCGTTAAAGATGTTTGTTAGTGATAGTTTATGTAGAGTATCACGCATCCCAGCTGACGGTGAAACATGTTCAACCTGGGAAGCAATGCTAAGTTCCTGGAAAGCTGTGGAAATCCTTAAACCTGCGACCTCGTGTATTGCAAACCAACCTTGCTCCTTGTTGTAGAACTAGTCTGCTACATGCTATAACATCTTGTCTTGGGCCCTCCTCTTCCTATCTTTGTGTTTTCCCAATAACCTAACTCTACGCGACAGCGTCATTTAATCAAGGTTGTCCATAAATGGCAACGGATCTTTGGTGCTGAACTGCTAACGTGCTATTCACGGACTGTCCAGTAATCTTGCCATGGAACGCATTATTTGTGATTCCTTTTGGTTGCGAGTTATCACATTGTTCATTTTCCCGTCAGGGACTTCAATATTGCCTTGTCTATTTTTGCCTTGGGTGTTCACAACCGATTCCCTTTTTCGTTCATGTGCCCAAATGCCAGTGGTGTCATGAAGCACTTGTGTGCTGCTAGGAGCCGGAAGCACTGGAAAGCGTAACTTCCCTCATTTTCCCAGCGGCATGAGTAACAGAAGTAGCGAATTGTGTAAGAGGCTCATAAAGTCCTTTTCCCCCATCAGCATGCTTTCTTGCATCTGTAAAAATTCCAGTTGGCAATCAGACACATTAACATGGCATTGCAACAAAGTTCCTCATTGTAGTCATCTGAACTGTCCCCTCTGGGGTAATCTAGGTCACCCGGTGTTTTTTTGTTGACAAGGTGCTTCTTTGAGGGCCTTTCCTTGTAACAATGCTGTTGTTTCTGCCCAAGGTGGGCATACAACTTGGTGCCCACACTCTCTATGCGATCTATACTTCTAATGATGCACTAAACAGTGGTGTTCACGAACTTGTCAATGCTACTGCCGTATGTCGCCTCATCCTCTTCACCAAAACAAATTGGGGCTGGGTTGCCTTCTGACTCCACGTCTGCCATAACCAAAGTATGCAATGCAGCTGCTACCAGAACAAAGTGCCTTATAATATGTATGTCAGTAGGTTTTCTGATGCATTGAACTCTTATGGGGTCCCTGTTGAACCTTTTTGGCCCCATGCAGAGTGTCTTAAAGCATGATAACAATGCCCATGATCACCAGGCATGAGCTGTCCCATAGGGATCCCAAATAGCCGGGATATAAGAGAAATGAATTTAATTTGCTGAATGTATTAATCTATAATATTTATATAGATAAAATTAATCAGAAATAAATTTAATAATTAAATAAATAATAAATATCGTACTATCACCATACGCTGTTGTAATTAAATTCTGACAAAAGTAATATAAGAGAAAATAACACAAAATAATATCTTTGGCAAATACATTGCAGTGTCAAATGATGAGTAGTGCAAATGAGTTCATACCCTCATACTAACTCAGCAAATAATCATGGCCAACATGAACACTTGGAACGCACATGGAAACACAGTACTGTATACAATATTTACCAACTCTTGTACATGAGATGCAAGCACGAACGCTTCTGTCTTACTCTGAAAAATCTTCAATGTACTAAAATGTTCAAATGAACACCAGCATAAATCTTCATAATATCTTGTTTATGAAGTAGAGCCTTGTTCCAGCTTTCCACAATATAAGCCTATTTTGTCAGCCAGCCTGTCAAAATTGTTCAGTTTGGGCACCACAACCGCCGAATACTCATGGTATGGGTAAACCCTGCATTAATACTGGACGTCAACCTAAATCAACAAACCATTTGGCATTCACGTCTGTTTTGATGCAACGTTATGCTCCCCATTGTTCGGCAACACGATAATAACTATAGTAATCATACTATATTTGAAAATTTATGTGCTTACCTGCATATGTTTCCAAGTGTATGGAAATCAGCAATGTGTGGTTGTAGACCTTCCAACCTGGCTGTTTCAGTTTGACGGGTCTCTCTGAGTCTCTAGTGCACAACCACATTCTCTCTCACCGTAAGAAGGTCGCCTGAATAAATGAGGCACACCACTTGCCTGGTTCACTGTTGCCTGGGTGTGTAGTGATGCAAGTAGCGAACACTCTGTCTGCAATACCTTATTTGGGTGTTCTCATTTTTTGTGCATGATGATGCCAAGAGGCATCTGCAAAAAGTCCTCCGTGTAGTATGAATTTAATATGCCCAAAGTGTATGTTATTATCATTAAAAAATCAGCTGTATTGGTTCAATTTTCCACTTGAACCCCTCACACATTTTTGGTTTTTCAATTCTTGGCCATGCCAGATTGTGGCAATTTTCAAAAATACAGCAAGGTACCTGGCGTCATCCATCATCCCCCTGTCAAGAATGGCAGTCTGAACCATGACCTCAGATGACCTTGTGACCTTGGTCCTCTGACCTTTGACATCATCCACACAATGAAGAAACCCCTAATGCACCTTAACTCCAAGTCTGGTTTAAATCCGGAACTTAACTTTTGAGGAGCCGCGAAAACCAAACCGAAGGCAAACCTAACCAAACTGGAAACACACATATACACATTACATACGGACATTCGCACCCCACAATATTCCCCTCTGCCCCTTTTTTTTTCTAGCCAGGGGGATAAAAATGCACAGAAAACAGCAGGTTAGGAGTTGAAATGACATTTTGTACTCAAGGAAAAGCATTTTGCTCCCAGCTCCCATGACATCACCCAAAATTACATGCTAGAATCATTTCCAATTTTTTTTGGTCGATCCATCCTTTGACCAATTTTCAACCCATTTTTCAGTATTCCATATCAATTGCTGCAAAACATGGCATATAATCCAAATCAACTTATATTTTTTTTGCCATGGAATTATTTCATAAGAAATTTAGGGAAAACCGACGGTGATTATCCATGATTTTGTTGAATGGGGGGGAAAAAAAAAATCGGTTGCTGCTCCAAATTAAACTTGATTTAGCGTCCTCTCATTTTTTGTTGATCATAAATTTCTGCAATTTGCAAAACGTTAAATCAGGGTACTTAATCAGCAAACATACTCTCTAGGCAAGGAAATCAAATACCAATGTGATCTAATAACAAATATTTCCACAAGGATTATAGTTTACATGTTTTCAAGTCGAGTAACTTTCAATGTAGGTCACACATGCATTTTTTGCTCATTTTTTCTACATTTTTCATGCTTTTTTTTAAGGATTTGTATACACATGAGAATTTATACCAAACAACTCAAAACTTACCACTACAGATATCTTTGAAGCTTCTTTGGAGTACTAACTCGTCTGTATATGCTCGACATGTGGGGTCTTGAAGAAAGGCCAAGTGTGGCATGTGGCTCTGCCAATAATGCGAACTACCAAAGGACACCCATCTGCATATCTGAGATACTTATCATCGCCACATCAGGGCAGGAACTCTTTTGATGATATAGATGTTGTTCACCTATGGGATGGTCATCTGACAAGTGCCATGCAGACACTCTGTTCTTAATAGCCAGCAAATTGAACATATGGTAGTCCGCTCCCTTGGTACTGAGAATGTTGATTGACGGCAGAGACCATGTATGTCACATTATCCCAACCAACGGTAGCCGGGTTTCTGCTTGTGCCAGGTTTCACACCATTAGCATTCCTCCGCTGCCACTCCTTTCGTCCATGATAGCACTGTAGCATCATGTTGGTCTGCCACAAGGGCTGAGTGCGTCTGACAGATCATAGGCGAACAAAGACCCACACGAGTGTTTTAGCCGGGTGTATGTTTCTGTCAGCCCCACCTCTCGTAAGGATATCCAGTCTCATGGCATGGGAATTGCATGGGATTACCTGCAAAATAAGCAATGTTTCCCTCTGCGGCCCATCATTCCCAGGCAGTATTTGATTCATACGATTATCCACACCTGCCAAATTTTTAGGCCCCACTATGAATGTTTTATTGCCCCGTCTGAGGTCAGAAGGTTGAGAAGATTATTCTCTTATCTAAAAATTTCCGCTGAATCCAAAATCGAACCTTGCAATGCAGCAGCCGCCGGGTTTGTGGGTGAAACATGGACTTTTTTTACTATTTTCAGTCATATTTTTGAAGAACATCATCCTAAAAAATCTTGTTTTTTGGTCATAAAAACCTTTATTTTACATCCAGGATAAGATTTTTATATCAAATAAAGGGGACAATGTACTCTAATGTAGCAATAAACCATTTAAAATCAGCCTTTTATCAAGAATTTCAAAAAAGAAAAAAATAAATAAATTCCTAATTTTGGGAAAAAACAGTGCATTTTTTGGCATTTTTTCAATTAACAACCACACCCCAAAACTACTTCCACTATTTTCGATTAAAACTGGAAATAAAAATGACTCAGATAGAATCTATGGACTCATTTTCTAACTTTTTATTATCATCATATAGCGATGACCAGATGGCGCCGAATTAACATTTTGGTCTTTACCAACAAATGGGGATGCGGACTGTTCCAGAGATCAGAATAGTTCATATAGGAGGCATGATTAAAAGTACGCCACTCCAGGAGAAGATCAAATTCCCTAAAATTACATGTTTCCATATAAGAGTGAGTCAAAAGAACCGGACCCTAATTTACTAACGCCTCGCCATTTTGCCTCTTTACGTGGTATAATACTCAACATAAGGTGATCAGATGGCTAGTAACGTTTCTTATTTTATTTGAGCAACAACATCATTCCTTATCGGTTAAGTATTCACCAAGCTTAACTCTTTTTAAACCAACACTCGGTTTTTGCGACTGTCCCATGGAATTCACATTAAAAATCTATCACGTTAGTCAAGGAAAATCATGTCCGAAGAAAATCAGTCAGGCTATTTTCTGATGCAGAATAAATTTGATGGGGTTTACCCAAAAAAGCAACAAAATTTGCCATGGATGACTTTCTTGCTACCTTTCTACGCCCTCGTCATCCAAGAAAAATAATCTCAAAGTAACGTAACTTGATATCAGTCTAAGCATAGGTAATTACATATTCCATATGAAGAAGAAAAACGTAGATAACCTTTCGATATCAGGAAAATGCTTTGGGGGGAACAAACATGTCACATCCTTAAAAGTAATTTAGAAAATTCTTGCTATTATCACAGGCTTTACACCATTAACACAGTAACTACTGGTCCAGAATATCGCAACGCCTACTTCATTTCGAATACTGTTACACAATCCAGCTAAAACCTCACGTTTTGAATGATTGTTCAGTAAAATAAGTTAATGTTAAAAAAACAAACAACAAAACAAAAAGAATTTGCGTTGCTACTACATAGTTGGGATGTATATATATTTCCATTCCACGCCTTTCTGTTTGTCTTAAACATATTCCCAAAGGCTAAATTAGTGCGAACTAAGGATTTTTAACAGATCTCATATCAAATAATGTTCCTCTGCGGCCTGCCTAAACATAAAATTAAACATGTACTGAATAGTTTCCATAACTTGTCTTTGATTGTTGTTTTCCAGTATGGAAGGGTAAGCTAACCTATTACAGTAGTAATTATCACAATATCAGTTTCCTTGATTCCCTTAACACTCTACTCCCTCCGTTGTTTTTGCTCAGATCTGTTTCCGAGATTTCCCGACAGATGCGAGCTTAATTTTTAAAAACAAATCAGTTTTTTAAGATACATAATGCTTGTTCACATAATATACTAATCACTGGTGTGAAATAGCTTTTTTAAAAAAAAGGCTTCCCAAAAACCGATGTTTATAGAAAATCACAACTTGTAATAGAATTTCAAGATCCGATTTTTTTTATTACGCAGTATCCTACGTCAAAAACGAAAAATCCGATGTCATGTCAAACGTTTGAATTCATCATTTAGGTGACATTTTAGTTATCCCCGGCGTATTCCAGATCTTGGTTTTTGAGGGAGACGCCGAGAGCGGAAGGCCCTTTAATAGCCGAAAATAGGCTGTTTTTGCATGTTTTTGGCATGAACCTCCAAACCGGGGCCGTGCGAGCCCCGATAGCATCCCCAAGATAATGCCACTGTTTAATACAACAAAAATCTCTCTGAGTCTCCCTTTAAACAATACAAAATTGTGTTTTACAGACGAAATAAGTGCAGTATTGTCAATGGTGAAATACAAACAGATAGTGCTAGTATGGTTGTCAGATCAAGAATATACAGTGCATGGACCAGAGCAGGGTGAAAAGAGTACTAACTGTTTTTTGAGGTTTAGAGAATCGCTCCTCCTCTGAAAAGACAGTCATTAAGGTACCATGGCCCGATCGCTAATAGCCCTAGCCCTTCGTCCCCAGAGCCAGCTTTTAACACCGAATGGTCCATTTTTGGTATCAGAAGAAAGCTACTATTTTTCTCTTTACCCTCGTAAATCTTAGGGCCAAAGAGTTTGGTTGGAAGTAATGAGCGAATGTACCACAATTTTGGTCGACCAATATTAATTTACACATGTACTCTATGGGGCTTACTAAATCACGTTTTCTGCTCTCACTTGAAAACGCATTGAAATATCGGCGCGAAACTTTAAGGTGGGGTTTTTTGGTGAAGGCAATCTATTCAGATGAAAAACTTGCAATATCCTTAAATCGGGCCCATCCCCCTTTAATATTCGTTGTTTGGGATAATTGCCCCCTTCGAACTGATTTTAAAGAAACTGCAAGGCAGTTTTTATGAATCTTTATTCTTCAAATCTTCACATTTTATACAATGCTTTCAAAGCAGCTGCATGCTCCTTTTTGATTAGATTGATACCCCACAGGCTATCAGAAAGAAAGTAAAGTTATTCTGAAAGGCTTATTTAAAAGGCAGAGCTCTTTGAATGTGACATTAATGTGCACAATAAATCTTGTGGTTTGGAGGCCTTCGAGTTGAAGTTTACATTTTTTTTTCATTATAATGCTCACAGTAAATCTTCTTTTGAAGCAAGGAATTTGTCCCCAGTCTCAAAAACCTGGCGTGATCACTTTCCTACCCAAAAAGGGTTCGTAACCTTACCTAATGTTAAAATTATCACCCTATTTCTCCCTTGACAACTTACTAATTTATTATGAATAAGGCTCACATCTTAAATTGTTCTCTCAAAATATATTATTCGTGAAGACCAAAATTGATTTATGGAAAGTATTGGTTGATCTGATTGCATATGCCGAGATAAAGGATATTCCCAGTGCAGGGATCCAAGGTTTGTTAGATATTTTTTATTTGATGTCTTAAGTCATTTCAATTTAGGTGATAATTTTATTCAGTGGTTAAAAACATATTAGAACATCAGGAAGAGTTAATGAATGAATTTCTTACTAGGCCTATCGACATCCACATGCAATTTTCAAAGGCTGCCCTATTTTTTTGTCTTTTCTGTCCTTTTTTCCAGTGAAACTTTGGCTATTCGCAGTATTAATGATAAATTTAAAGACGTTTAAGGTTGGCCACTTAGAAGAAAATTATAGTTTGTTGGCAGATGATAAACATTTTTCCCATGGAATCTTTCAAAGCCCTTTTCATACACTTGATGACTTTGCTTCTATTATCAATTGAATGATTACCGTCAATCTGATGCATTCCTCCTTGGCAGGTCTGATTTTCATCCATGTAAGAAGCAGGTCTGACGGAAGGAGATCAAACACTTTGAAACTTGGAGAGATTCATTTCTGTCTTGAATACTAAGTGCTCTTTTTTACCTCAATTTAATTCCCCGAACTCATCAAATTGAGAATACCCTTAACTGTCGTAAAAATGTTCGCTTTGGGTAAAGCTACTGTTATTAGTCGTTGCTGGTGCCGCCACGTTTTTATTTTTTTCTGTGTGTTCTGTGTAGTAACATTTCCAAATTGTTTTCAGTAATGGTTAGTTGATATCTTGTCCATTTTTTAAGCTTACAAATTCTAATGATAGTTCTAAAGAAAAGACATGTAAAATTTGCGATCAACATATATAGAATTCGTATTCCCATAAGCATGCCACCGAGGCATTTCTTTTAACTGCGGTTCAGATCGGCAGACCGATCTGATATTCAGTCCGTAAGGGATTTACAAAGCTTATTTGTTTTTCGCGAACATGCAAAAGTAATCTAAATTCAAACAATGTAACTGTTTCGAAACAGGATTTTCAGTGAAGGCGATAACCCGATGATAAATACAAAGAAACAGTACTAAATAAACATGAGTGGAGTACCACATTGTTGGATTCCTTCACTGAGACTAACATTTAGGAATGCCCTATATGGACATTTACGATACAAAATAACAGATTTTCTTCTCTTGTCCGTGTCCAACACACTGTTTTCTCCAAATATGATTCCATCAGAGTGGGCACAACTTCTGCTTCTTCACTGAATTCCGCAAGAGGTCTTTTTTTTATTTTGGCCCAAAAAAAAAATTTGTTTCTCCAGCAGTGGCATACCAAGAGATGTTCCTTGTCTGGGTTCACTCACGTTGTCTTGAAGCTAACATATGACCTAATGTTTTCATCAAAACATAATGGGAGGGAACTATTCGGAGGGAGAGCGTGTGTGGGGTGGTGGGTGTTGGGTGCCACCCCCATATCCATCACTTTAGGATGCCCCTAATTCATGAATTCAAATATTCTGGATCAATCATGTCGGGTGTTTAATTCCTTAAAGAAACAATAATTAATTCTCAGGAGTATTCGTACATCGTAGTAACGTAGGCCCAACTACACGTGTAGCCATCAAAGCTCATATCACATTTTGTATGGTAGACTTATTTTATCGTATACTTCCGTTAATGGTCAAAACAGAGAAAATAATGTAAACAATACGCAGCTGTGTAAAAATATCACGCCATAATAATTAAGTAAAAACAATACTAATTTAAGTAAAAGCATACCTAAATTAAGTACAATGTTACCTAAATTAAGTAAACTTTAACATAATTATGATAAGATTTTTTTTTTCAATATTTAGGTTTTTCTCTTCTCTCTCTTTCTATGTAGATGCACTTTGCAAAATACTAAAGTAACGTTCACCACAATAATAGTCTCGAAAGACTGCGTTCTCTGATATGTCTATTTAGCAAGAACTAGGACCTATGACATATTTTTAATAGTTAGCTTCGTTTCCTGCTGTATTATATTGTAAGCCATGCTGCTTTCCATATTGCGGTATGTTTCTTTTTGCTATAATTTGCGCCGAATTTATCGAATCGCATATTGTTCCAGCCAAAAATATCCCAAATAATTCCTAAGAGTATGACATAACATGTTACCCCAGATTGGCGTAGTCCTGTATGCAAAGTACGTCAGTGTTCAAAGTTTAACACTTAAGTTGTCAATAGTGGGTGTCCCATATTGACCCTAAAATCACAACGCAAATGATTGATGAGGCCGTTGTTTCTGTTAATTGTCATGCTTGTCTTCTGCATCTCTGATATGTGTGGAAAAAAATCGCATCACGCTTTGCGGTGATATCGCGTTAAGGTCCTTATGGGACCCCCCTCCCCCGTTGACCACCAACGGCATAACCATGAACCAAAATCATTTTTCCTATAAAGGTGACTTTGGTGACTACTTTCCCCCCCCCCCCTTTTATGTTGACCTTATTCCTCTATCACAAATAATACTAATTAAGTTTCCATTAACTTTTCCATTAACCAATCATGCTGTTATGTTCTTTGATCCGTAATCTATTTTCCTGTAAAATGAATGGTAACTATATTGCTCGGACACAGCATGGTAAAAAATAAGTAAACATTTATCAACACCCTGTTTTTGCTAACACATTTAATTTTATGCATTCTTTACTTGAACAACTACTAGTTAAATTTCAGAGTATCACGTGTAGTACGAATAGATGACAGATGACGAAATGATGATATAATGATAACATTATGTCCATAATCAGATAAATGAAAGATAGTTGACGATATCATTTCAAGATGCTGAGATACCCGACGTGATGACAAGATAAGTGTTAATACAAGACAAAATAAACGACTAGATAAATAGTCATATAATTGCATGATGATGAATATGACGAGATAGTTGACGACATAATATCAAGATGATGAGATAAATGAACGAGATAGTTGACGACATAATATCAGATGGTGGAGATACATGCAGATATTTGACGAACATAAGATCAAGATATGAGATAAATGACGAGATAGTTGACGACATAATATCAGAGATGAGATGAATGACGAATAGTTTACGACCATAATATCAATATGGTGAGATAAATTACGAGATAGTTGACGACATAATTCAAGATATTAGATAAATTACGAGATAGTTGACGACATAATATCAAGATGATGAGGATAATGACGAGATATTTGACGACATATATCAGATGAGAGATAAATGACGAGATAGTGACGACATAATATCAAATGATAGAGATAAATGACGAGATATTTTCTGACGGACATAATATCAAGATATGAGAGAAATGACGAGATAGTTGACGACATAATATCAAGATGATGAGATCAATGACGAGATAGTTGACGACATAATATCAAGATGAGGAGCTCAAATTGACTAGATATTTGACGACACTAATATCAAGATGATGAGAAATAGACGAGATAGTTCACGACATAATATCAGAATGATGAGATAAATGACGAGATAGGATAGATGAAGAGAAATCTCCGCCATTGACAAACGACAGACTTGCGCGCAAAATATAAATGGCATAAGTTATTTTGGAGCTCTCAAAATATCTAGCAGTTTCTTACTTTCCCATAATTTGCTATTTTAAGTTCATTTACAAAATATCTCGTCAGCTTCATGTGATTTTATAAAATCTGTTATTTATAGTATATACTTCATAGGAATGTTCTCATACAAATGTACAATAGTGACGTCGCACCATTTAACTCTTCCGAGAAAAAATAAATAAAAAAATAAATAAATAAATAAATAAACTTGGCCTACGCTTTTCCCAATTCAGTGGACCAAAGGTACTTTTGCCAAGTTTCAAACCTTTTACACTACACGAATTAATATCTGATATTGATCCCTTCTCTACAAAATAAAATCCTCGATGCTTGTGGAGGGCTTTAAATTCTCCGGAATCGCAAGTCACTATGTTTGTGGGACTTTAATGGTGCTGGAGGTTCATTATGTTCCACAGAGGGCAGATTCACATTGACACCAAACACCAGCTGATTCGGACTATAACCAAATGTCTTCTGAAGGGAGTTCGTTGCGCACACAGCCCAATGCGAGGGCTGTTTCCATGCTACATTTTGCATCTTCCATTGTCTTCATCATTGTCTCATACAGCATGGCATTGTTTCTCTCCAACGCCATTTCAAAATATCTCAAGACATGTTGGTACTAGTTTCAATCCCAAATTGCTCATTTAGTTCCATGAATGCTGCATTGACGAACTCTCCCCCAATCACTGTGAAACGTGGACAGGTGAAACCAAAGTATGCAAGCCATATCTGAAAATTTTGCTAAGTTGCTAACAATGACTTCTTTCTTCTTTGACTCTATCAGAGTAGCTGCTGGTAGCGTTGTAAGCACTATCCACATATGCACAATCCACAGCCTTTCCTTTTGTAACTTCTTTCAGATCCAAGGGCACCACTTGGTTGGAAATTTAAATCGGCTTTGGGAGATGCACTACTGGGTCTGAATTTTGGACGCCTTTAAATTTCTCACAAAACCACAGTGTTCACTGAATTTTCTACAAGCTTTGAGGAATTCTTTATCTTCACACCACCATTCTTAAGATTTAAGCAGTCTCTGCCCTTTGATGCATGAGCAAACTGACGATGCAGCTTTACAGCCTTCTGCTGTTTTTTTCTTGGGATGGTTGCGATGCCAGATTCTCAAGATGAAATACGACTTTGCAGTCCTCTCAGTGTCCTCGCTGATACTGGAATCGTATAGTGGCCTGATGAATTGAACGCTAGTTATCTGTGTTCCATTCATTTTTCATCTTCACTGTATGCTTTCCTGTGTCCCAGATCCTACCCTAACCAGTCATGGTTGGGTCTGCTATGAGTAGAGTAGTCATTATCAGCCACATCTACAGCTATTTTTGTACCTTTCCACATGATCACCATCGGAATAAAAGTTCACGTTTGCTACGTGTCTCTTTCATCTCCAAACCTATACAATGAGGAACTAGTCTTAGCTGATCTCAGCACTGCTGTCTTTTTCTTGATACACTGAGTACACCAGACAGGGTCCCTCAAACACATGAGTTTTAGGAAAACGCTGCATTTGAGAATTTTTGGCTATTCTCTTCATAGATAAACAGAAATAGCAAATTTCGCATTTTTTAAAAAAGTTTTCTAGAAAAAATTTTCCCAACACCCAATTTTTAATTTGAAAATTAATGGAAAATTTAGGTTTTTCAAGATTTCTCCAAATTTTGAAATTCAAATTTTTTTGTGGTTTGTCCCAATCCTATTCCTGGTAGCAAACGTACAAGTGTTATGCATCATTCAACAGTGGTGAATGGTCCACCACAGAACATCATTGAGCACAAGAGAATAACCCACATTATGAAACAAAGTCGGAACTGGATCTGAATTAGAAATATATTGTGATTGTAAAATTCCAACAGGTATATCAGCATTGAAAATAGCCAGCAAGAACCCCAAGGAGACAGGACGTATTTAGGATTAGTGCATCCACCAACTTTTCCATGACAGATAGTACGCAGGCTCTTGAGTCTCACAATTTGTCAGGTTCTTCCCTGGCCATGTCGGTGGATCACAGGCCACGCATTCGTCTCATTTCACTGCTTCATTAGCCTGACATTTTGACAGTTCCACAAATGGAAAGTCGACAAAGACGTTCTTTGCTATCCAGGATCACTTGCTTGCTACATGTAGATATTGGTAACCGGAAGGTTTCTCCCTGTGTAGTGGTTGGTGTAGAGATCGTACTATACTATCTGTTATCTGCAATCTGTTTATTGCCTGTTTGCATCCCATCTCCACACTCGCCTTCTCTGGATAACCCCAACGCTTGTCAAATTGAATGTTGTCAATAGCATATTTCCCTGAACTCTCACCTTTCTCATTAAATTCAATCCAGCCATTAGCTAGACTTTCAAACGAAACGGTTTGAGTAAATTGTTGCGTAACAATTTCACCGTCATATGACGCTTTACAATCACTTACTGATTCGGACTTTCCCACAATTGTCTTGAATGAGTGAATCTAGCGCCGTGAGCAAAAGCGTACACACTGTCCATTACCAGAAGATCCGTGGGGCACTTGTAATTATTAACACAAAATCTGCAATACTACAGTTTACCGGTATAGGCATCATGTATTCTTCGACCCACGATTGGTTTGAATTCAGTAATCCTTCAGTAAGAAAGTACTGGTCGTATTCAGGAAGGCGCTCTGCGAATGGAATGACGGACAGTGTTTTCTGGAGAAAGATAAGAAATCAATGGCAGTTTACAAGATGTCTATGTCCCCTTATCCATACGGCTTACCCGTAGCATACACGATTTTGTATTTGAATCGGATAGTGCATTTTTGTTTGAGAGCATTGGGGTCATGAGTACCTTTTAGTAGGGTTTTAAATAAAAATTCTATCTAGAAGTTTAGGGAAGAACGTTTGAAGATGTATTTCTATAGTTGTTCCTGAAAGGTGCTGAATCAGCATTTTTGGGTCCAACCTCGGGAATGGTGGGGAACTGTGTAAAATAAGGGGGGGGGGAATTAGTACAGGGGTAAATTTGAAATCCAATTTAAATGTTTTTTAATGTAGTTCAATCTGGCTTAACGTT
>JAMKCH010053818.1:0-10086 GCA_023653785.1 Ophioderma brevispina
ATCGTGATCAAAATTTAACAAGAACTGTACGAATCACTTCACGGAAGCTGCCGTCTTCACTTGAAGGGCATATCGTTTGCCCCGCACTGAACCTGGCCCATTGTCCAACCATAATTCCAACCGGACTTGGAGCTGTTTGAAACTTTTGCAAAGCGCCTGTTCACGTTTTGCGTTGGGAATGGGGGACCGACCGCCCATTTTTTAAAATCCGTTGTGGACAAGCAAACAATTTTTTTTTGGCCTTTCTTCTGCAATGTGTTTAGCAGAGCACAAGATAGCGAGTTTTCTACCTTTTGATAGAGATGCCAATATTTTTTTAATGCAAATTTCAAAAAAGCCTGGAATCCCTGAAAAGTCTAAAATCGTGGGTGGGGGAACCCTGAAATCACTGAAAAAGAGACTAAAACTCACTGAAAAGCCAAACAACACGATAAAAGCCATAGAAGTAAAAATCCCAACATGGCACCAGTTGGTCAAATGACTGCATGTGTGGCACACACACACCTATTTGTGATTGGTTTCGTGCAGGCCCCGGGGTTGTTGTGGGCAAGTAAATGCACATTCACACGCTACACGCCACACAGATTATTGATTCATATATATAGTTCGCCGTCAAATTTCTAAACAAATGGGCAGGCGCGCGTCAGCTGAATTGCGCATTAGATTGCCGTTGTCAAGCGATTGTCGTTCACCACTTCCCGTTTTACCCGGTGCAAAGCCAGAATTTTGTTTTCAGCATTACTGACGAAACACTATAGCACATGCAGCGTCAATGTAAAACATCAAACTTGAACTTGATTATCCAATTGATTGGCACTCCTTGCATGAAGATTATGCATTTTGTTTACATTCTGACCCAGCCGTGAGAAATTTGTGGAAAGAACAAAAAATCCATTCTTGAGGACTACCCCTGATCCCCACCACAGCTGTTTTGAACCCCATAAAATTGGTCTTCTTTATTTTAGAACAAATTAGAGCACCATTTTTGACAACTGATAAAATAAGTACTTGCAAGCTATTATCTCTGCAACATGAAATTCTGCCATATAGGCCTACAAAGCCATATTTGGTATTCATGTTTATAGGACCCTCTATATGCCCATTCTCCATAAGAAAGACATGTAAAACTAGTTTAAGGAAAATCAGATTTGCCCGCTGATTTTTCATTAAATTTATAAAATGTAGTCAGTTTTATAATAATCAAATAACTGTCAAAACTGTGTCTCCGGTGATATGTTTGTATTTTATTCTGGTTGTGACAAAATAATAGAAGACTTTAAACAGCTGTGAAACCTGTGTTCAAGTAAGGCTCCCTTTAAGAACACCATCCTGAAGCACAAATGGTCAATATCCAAAAGAGATTACTATGGTTGCAAGAACAAGGTTCGTTCATGAAGCACAACCCCTGGTTTAAACTGCAGAGGATTTATTCCGTTTCGCACCTTGTGTCCCAGGACCACATCTTTTTTCGACTTCGTCTCAACAATGCTTCCATTATAGTTTGCGCTTTATTCTGTTTAATGTATTTATTTTTAATGAATACAAGAATACTTTTAAAAGTATTAACCAAAGAACCCCTTTGCAATTTGCACCAAAACCAGAGCAGCATTTGAAAATAGAAACTATTGAATAGTTCTTTCCCTATGAACAAATCATCAAAGATGCGGTCCTGGAACACAAGTTGAGGATGGAATAAGTCCCTTTTGCAGTTGAAAAAAAACCCTGGATTTAAGTTAGACTCCCTCTAAAAATACCACTCTAGAAGCACAATGGATATAATCAAAAGAGATTAATGGTTGGTTGGGGGTAAAGATTTATGGAAACTTTTCAGTAGAAGCATAACCAACAAGGAAGTTACAGTACTATTCCCCCCAGCCAGAAGTATCAAGATTGCCCTGTAAAAAACAATTTACAGGTAGTTTTATACTACAGCCAGGTAACCTAAAAGTAAAGCAATAATAGCCACATTTTTTGGAAGAGTGCCAATTTTGCAAAAATGTTGAGATTTTTGCAGTTGCTTGATAATGGCGTATTGTGAATGGTAAAGCTTGACTTTCTATGGCGTCGCATAGAGGAATTATTTGTATTAGAATTTCGATCCCGATATAATTAACGGCCCTAAAACGTCTATCCAATACTACATAGTTCACTTACCTGTCCCCGCTTATCCATTAGTTGTTCCGTTAGTTAGCGCAAGTCAAACGAGGTCATTTTCGTTAGAGTGTCTATTTCACAATGCCAGAACAGAAATTTCACGTTACAGCCTGCCGTTGGATTAGGAATCATGATCCCCGATCTAATTACAATTTCCTTCCGTTATTTATGACACATGAACACTTTTGAACATTACTGTTTACAGTAAGGTTGACTAGGACAATTTACCAACACAACAGTGCATACATCTCACCAATCTGAAATTGGAACGCTCTTCAAAAATGTGCTATTATCACTTGAAATAGCAACATGGAGATTACATACGGTCTTTTCCCTTATATTTATGCCAGCGTAACCTTGCTTCTTGAGGTACGTTCTTTAGAAATTGTGCTTCCGTTGCATCCAACCAGACTGATCATCCTGTTTAGCTGAAGATATGTTAAACAAAATATACAATGATATCTGCTTCTGGAAATTGCCATTATGTACAAATATCTTATGTATAGATTGAACAATAAGGTATATAAAAGATGGCAAAAAAATTAGTTTGCACACATCTGGTTTGGACCCCCACGGAAATCGTCCTCTTTTTATAGCCACTTTTAGCATGGCGAACACATTTTACAACTAATGTAGGGCTGCAAGATCCTCTGCAAAATCAGAAAAAAAATCCATTGCGGGAACTGCCATATAGGCCGACAAAGGTTGTGATTTAATGTTATAGCGCCCTCTAAATGCCATTTGCTCTCAAAATGAAAATTACTTTAACATATATCACACGGCATTATTGCCAGTGGTATAAATAATCCAATTTAGTTGTCAAAAATGTGTCACAGTTGGACATTTTTTGGTTTTATTCGGTTTTCTCATAATAATGAACTTTCCACACGTGGCAGGCTTTAAACCAGTTAGAAAATGGTAGGGTCACTGGTTTTGGGTCTTGTGTCTAAAAACAAATCGAATACCCCTGCATTGACACATATTGTTAATGTTTCTCAATTTGCTAACCCATGGTTTATATAATTTCTTTTGCAAATGTTGCTGCTTCGGTTGCAAAATCGCCTTTGAAACGGTAATATTGCGTGTAATTTCAATGGGCAGGTTTATTTACGGTGTGCACCCTAAAAGGAGTGCTGCAAACCCATCTCTGTGCTGTTTGGTGGTTCAACAAGGTCCTTGTTAGCACCACAATACACGCCCTGTGGCCGCTTTAATTTAGCCTTTCCTGGATTTTAGTGGGTCTGAATGGAATCTTCTTCTTGAACTGTCAAAATTAAACGTTGGCATAATAGTAGCTTGATTGGAATATCTTTACAAACAAGCCTTTCCTTAGCCGGGCTCCGGGCGATTTTTACCCAGTGTTCCCAAGTTTTGGCGCTCGGTAAACAGACAAATCGGCACCCTATTTTAAAAGCAAAATTGCGCCGGTGTACTCAATTCCTGAAATAAAAGTTATTGAATACTTTTTCGTTTGAAAAGGCAGCTGAAATTTGGTTTTTGAAAATACAATTTACACAAAAATTGGTTATTTCAGTGCCATTACCGCCTGTATTAAAATGGACATGAAAACCTTGGCCCGATAGCACAGCGATAGCACATGGATCCTTAAATAAATGCTACATTAATTTAACAAATTAAACACTGATTGCGTCATATTGCCTATAAGGCACGCTTTTAATGAACCGATAGGGGCATCAACAAAATCACAAAATGGGTAAAGAAAAGAAAAAATAAAAACACGTATGGAGTTTATTCTAATCTCCCCAACAAATTTTAAATTAAAATACTGTGATGTGACTCCATTATCTAGAAACGCCTTTTCAAACCCGGAAGTTAACTTGTAAGCGTGGTCGGTCATTCCATCCAGCGTCCAAATTTTTGCACATCTTTGGAACTTTCGTAACACATACTCTTGTTAATGTAATTTCTTTGTTTTTAGCAGGGATTTAGATTCAATATTTAAGCATGATCTGTTCTCGTTGGGGCGGAACTGTACGATGCCCGCGCAATTACTATTCGATTTCAGACTTTATTTTTTGAGACTTTCCCCATTCTAACTTGCATTAATTACACGCTTTCCCAGTATCCCTTAAAAAAATCAGGGACCAGAGCCGCATGTTTTAGATTTCTGGCTCCCGGGTGTGTCCATTCATCCTTATGGAAAGGCTGCTTTACAAATGCCAGCCTAATTGGCCCTGTACGACCTTCTTGCAATCACATGCGAAAGATATTTTCATTTGAAATACCCCTCCTCTGTACAGGGGTGGCACCCGAGGGGGGGTGCCCTCCTTAGTTTCAAAAAATCAGAAAAAACGGGGTTATACAAAAATTGGTGTAAAACAAATGAGTTTTTTTACATATATGAGGTAATCGTGTAATGTTTTACCACTTCTATTATTTTTCACCCTCCTATATTTAAATCTGGTGCAGCCTGCCTCGTGGAATAGTCAGCAAATGATTACACCGGGGTAGTATGAATTTTGTAAAAGTAAACATTTTTCCCACAACCGTTTTGCCCCCCAAGATGTAGGATTAGCTACATAAGAAAATCCCAATAAAGGCAGCCAGCTCGCTTGGAATGGAACCGCATTTTTTTGCACAAGCCCAACAAGTTTGACCTTACCTGGCTCCAGGATGAGAAGCAGATAACGTATGTAGATTCTGCGCAAGAAAATCAGTGGCATTCGGTGACGGCAACATGGAACGGGTTCCGTTTCGTATTTACCAGCAAAAGCTAGCTGAGAGTAGGACGGTCTGGTAATCCGGGGTCGTCTTCTATCTCGATGAAGTGTTCATCATCTGGCACGCTGTCATCTTCAGGCAGTTCAAATAAACAATCAGAGATTGCAAGTAGCGGAGTCCGGGAGGAAGGAACTATGTTGTGTGTCATGATGGTCATTGATAAATGGGTAACAAGAGAATTACACAGTGCGTTAATTAAGATGGTCCCCACAATGGTGGTTTATCACTTTATTGAAATTATGCAAATGAGCTCATTAATCTTCACAACCTGTCCAAAAAGTAACAGCAACCTGCCCTCATGTTCTATCATGCCACTTCCTATTTGGTTTTTAGTGAAGAGTGGTAAAAAAATTTTTACTTTTGCCTATGTAGAAATCCATCTGAAAAATGATATGACCCTATACATGGTTGTGGGAGGCAAAAATGGACGACAGCAGTGATTATCATCACCACCTTGAATGCAATCTAAATGGGGAACAAGGATTGCCACTGCCTACACGTCCGTTTTCTTACTCAAAGTGGTAAGATATACGCAAGCGACACCACTGTCTACCGCAGTCGGCACTGCAGGCAACTGCAGATTTACACACTGTGCTAATTGTGAGGCAGAGTAGTAGCGTTAGCTGCAAGAAGGGCTTGCAAAGAGTACACAGGTTTATAGGTATACAGTGCTGTGGCTACTCTGCTGTACATACCCCAATGGCTACACTGTAGTTGCCCACTAGGTGGAGCGAAGTGGATATGGTGTAAACAGTACCGAGTAGACCACGTAGACTACTCCGCGGGTTACTATAACGCCATTTTGAGAGAAGTGGATTGAAAATTTGTTATCGTCAGAGTGGATTAACAAATTTCTATTTGCCCATGTAGACAGCCATCGAAGTGATATATAGGACCATTACATTTGTGGGGAGCCAAAAATGGGTACTACAGCATGTGATTATCACCACCTGGGAATGCAATCATAAATTGGACAAAGGAGCCAGAGCCTTACACGGCCGTTTTCTTAGTCGCGTGGTAGCCTATACCGTAACGGCAGCTACACCATGTCTACGCCTGGCGGGCAGCAAACTGCAGATAACACACTGGGCTAATTGTGAGGCAGTAGGAGTAGCTGCAAGCATGGCTTGTAAAGTGACACAGATGATGATAGTCGATTCGCATTGATACGTCGTCCCCCTGGAGTTTTGGACCTATTCAATTCAGGCGGAGAGGGAAAATGAAAGACTTCAAATGCACATGCCACATCACACCGTGATTATCTGGGCGGACAGTCTGGTCATTTACTTCACTAACCCCTGCCTCTCTAAATTTACATGTCATTCATGTATTGAAATGCATAATCGGGTAGTCAGGCATTAACATTACTCCAAAAACATGATTAACAGAAAAGTCCCTGTTACGCCTCATGGAATTTTTCACTCTGCAAGAATGGTAGGGGGGTCAAAGATCAGAGGAATGAGTATGAGGAGCAGTGCTGATGTGGTAATCGGCGGTTACCTCACACCCAAGTGGCTACTCTGTAGTGCCCACAGGTGGAGAGAAGGTGGATTATGGTGTAAAAACAGTACCGGAGACGGACCACGTAGTACTCCGCGGTTACTACACCGCCCATTTTGAGAGGGGATGAAAATTTTCATGAAATGAGGGCGCTATACACTTGTTCTGTGTTTAGCATTTTTTTTTTTTTTATGTTTTTAGGAAAGGAACACATATGAAATGCACAAATCGGGCGGATCATCCCAAAAAAACCCATATTCCTGCACATTTAATAGAAAAATGTAAAATTTATTTCCAAAATTATTGAAAAACAAAAAACTGCAAGTGAGAAATACCATGATGCGCGCTGAGAAGCCAGGTGTAACCACGTAGCATTCGACGAGGGAGAGAGACAGTCGATGTGTGTACCAATATCCATTATGCGGCGAAATAAACGGAATCCTGGCCGGCGCGTGTCACGTCACGTGGTGTAGGTAAAACCATGTCTAATCGTAAACTACCATTTAGAAATTGGCTGTGACCCATTAGTGCAAAGTCAATCTCAAGCCATATGGAGCATGGGTTATCCATGGGTTTCACATCAAATAAACCTCATTGCCCCTAATCACACAGCATAGCAAGGACAAACAATGTTGCATTACATGCTAAATTTAATATACACACAACACCATGAAATTATTACCATATTGGGCAACACACAACTTTATTATGGCCTCCCTTTTTCGGGATTATTAAACTTTTAAAAATATTTTTCTCAATTTATTTGAGAAAAGTTTTCTCCCGGGAAAAGTACTTGTGTTTACTATAAAAGAGCGAAAAGCGGGATTCCCTAGTGTTGTTTATGCAAAATGAAACCTGTTAGTTAGACTGCTCACCATAGGGGAAGGGGGAATTCCCCAAGACTGTAAACCTAGTTTACATGACGCACTGTTTATGTTTTTGAGATCATAACATTGTAGAACCAGGGATTCCCCCACAAAGTTATCTATATGAAGTGAGTGTTAATTCGGGTGAAGAATTCCGATTGGTCAGCTTATGGTAAGGTTATGTTATTTGCATGATGGTGAGTTGTATATTATTATTGTTAAGAACGGGGGAAGAGCTAGCTGTGTGAAAGGATAAAGAGTCTAGTTGTGACGGATAGGCTGGCAGCCGTTATAATCAGGCGTTAGACTTGGTCTGGAGCTATACAGTATCATTATAGCTAGTTTTACTCTTACAATAAATGGTAGATTTGAGTTCTAACATGCTTAGTGCAAGGATGTAATATTTGGATGCCTGCTGGAGCTTGAGAGCTAACTAAATTGTTTGCTATCGTCTTTTAAGCCAAAGAGCTTCAATTTTCGAATCAAAAAGGATTACATTTGTGGTCCTAGATGAGGACATAGCGACAGACTGATGTTGGTATATTACCTGGATTTGATTATTGTGGAACATTCGTCGTCGAGGGAATGCCCCCCGATCGTCTTGAATGCTGGAACAGATGTTACCTCAGGACGAGACGATTCCTTGGAATAGATTTACATGAGTTTGTATGAACTTGTGCGCTGTCATTTTGGAGTCTCACTGAGAGACTCCACATAGCATCGTTGACTGAACGCCTCTTTGAACATAAGTATAAGTTAGATAAATTGTGTGTAATGTGATTTATGTAATGTTTGGAAATACCAATTCTGGAGACCAATTCCAAATCATTAAAATCTGTTATATTATACAAAATAAGATCACTGTGCACCCAAGGCTCATTGTTTGTGTTGAAAGGTATTGCTGACCTTGCGCCTACAGACGTCATAACACAACTCACCAGAAATTCTTGTACTCATCCAGCAGAGGAGGAACTCTGTGAGCAGTTTAGTGATGCCAACATTGACAGATCTTTTTCTCCATGTTTCCTGACACTTTCTGCACCTCAGGGACATAGAGTTTCTCTAATACCATGCCAAACATCCTGCACACGGACAAAATGAGGGAGAAAAGTAATCATTGCCTTAACAGGTTAGGAATAAGATTTAATCATAAATTTAGAGAACACACATACAATGCAAAGGGTAATAGAGGCCTGAACACTGAACAGTTACAATGTTGCTCTTCATATACACCCAGGGAACTGGTAAATGTCAATCAAAATATTTGTCCACTTAAGACACATCAGGGATTTATCAGAAGGGTCAAAATATTTGAAATTTGCAGGATAGCTAATAAAAGTGAAGAATAAGTCGGTAGAATCTCATAAGTTACTTTTGCCAGCTGCTAGAATGACAGGAAAAGCGAAAAAACTGGAAGTGTTCCAAGATACGATTATCAGGTCATTTACGTGTTGTAGTTAAGTGTCTTAGGAGAGTAATTATTCAAAAAAACATTATGTTGATAAATCATCTAACTGAAGCCGGATTCCTTTCCAATGTTGACTGAAAAACATAGGCATTTCCCTTCTGAGATAGTGGAATGCCCCAAATTACCATAATTCACCCTAAAAGAGAAAAGGTCTCGAACCCAGTGCCCCCAGGTCACACCATGTCGACGGAGCTCTTCCTAATTCAGTTTGGCTCAAACCCACCCGGACGCGATAAAAT
This sequence comes from Ophioderma brevispina, assembly GCA_023653785.1. NCBI lineage: Eukaryota > Metazoa > Echinodermata > Ophiuroidea > Amphilepidida > Ophiodermatidae > Ophioderma > Ophioderma brevispina. Next base: position 8,970 of record JAMKCH010053818.1, read on the forward strand.
AGGCATGCTGTGGGGCGGGCCTGGAAGGAAGTCAATATTGGAAAGGAAATCAGGCGTCAGTTAGATGATCTTTATAAAACAACTGGGTTTTTGAATAAATCATTACAACTGAACTGATTTCATTTACACCCATAGTGTTGACTGAAACATATGCATTAACCCCCGTTTGAATTGAATATTTTCAATCAACACCCGCTGACTCACTCAGTCGGCGGTGGTGGAGCATTGAGATTTCAGCGCCGCCCCCACAAAGTGCAGCCAAGGCCCGGACCTCCACTCAACATACCTAGTAACATATGTGCCGGGCCCATCAGGCATTAACCTCAAACTCGGGGACAGAGCTACTGCCAAAGGAAGACTCCGCGGCCAGACAAAAGTCCAGTCGGCACGGGGGTGGAGACACTTTATGTATAGTGAAGTGAGTGTTAGTGGTGTTTCGAGGAGTGCCCTCGCACGTTCTCTTGGGGAGTTTGTACGTTCTGTTGTACACCGACGAAAAACGTTTTGTGGGAGCCATCCACGACATAGCCTCGGCAGATGTCGGCAATACTGATTCCGCGTTGGATAGGCCCATGACGACGCGATATCCGAACGGAATGGGCTCGAGCTTGGAATGCTCCTATCGCCGCGGTGTTGGAATCATTAATTTCCAGCGCTTAACCATCTAGCAATTGTCGCATTTGACGCGGACTAGTGGGGGGAAGCGTGTGTAAGAAACAACGAGTCGTTAGTGCCCCTAAGTGGACTAGTTTTTACGTTATCGGGGACGGTGCCAAAATCTTCTCCAAGTGGCGCCTCGGCCTACTCGATATTAAGTTTCGAATAGGGGATCGAAGTAGAAGCCTGGGCCGCATAATTGTTCTAAATTTAGGTTACCACAATTGAGTCTCCTGGGACCAGGCCTTGTCTTGGCAACATGCCTTGAACTTCTTCCCCACATTGTGGAATTCCCTAAGTGGGATTTTACTTTGTAAACGATACCACACAGACCCAGTGCCACATTTAAAAAACAAGGTAATGTGTTTATTTATAACTGTGACACTCCATTAGTTCCTGAATAAAAGGATAAACGATAGGTCATGTACATACATGAAAAAGGGGAGGTGAATTGTGTAGG
>JAMKCH010053819.1:0-105086 GCA_023653785.1 Ophioderma brevispina
ATCTGAGCCATGCCGAAGCAGAACCTGAAAGAAGCGCTTTCACACATGTCAAACGGCGAGCTGCATTCAGTTGAGAATAGTCCGCATATCGCGTAAAAGAGTCAAGCCATAGTTCAACATCATCAGTTGGATTGCCATGGAATTTTGGGGGGCGCATAGTATTGGAACGACCAGAGTCTTGATTGGTCGCAGAGGCAGTATCCAATGCTTGCCGGAACATGTTCACTAAATCATCCATGGTCAATTAAGCTATAAATTTGAGTCCCTATAAGATCATGAAGTTGGTGATGGTATGTAATACATGAAATTTGTAAATCATGAAATTGGGATTATTGGGTTGGAGGTAAACACCAAGTCCAAGTGGCAAGTTCAAGTTGAGTCTAAAATAAAAAGCCAGGCTGAGTCTGAGTGAGGAACTGAGCACTATCATACATAGGCTAGCAAATTTCAAAATTGTTCGATTCGTCAGGCCTAGAGTTTATACTGTATACTGGACATACTTTGCATGCATGATTCCAACTACACGCCTGTTGCGCAAATTACGTACGTACGTACGTACGTACTACATGTACGTATGGGTTTCATACACGTTAGTCCAATGAGAGGAAATACCGGTTGAAGATCGTGATTTTCTCCACCATGTGTTACGTTAGCGGGGGTTTCACTCAAGTGGTAGACGCACTGGCTTTAGAACTTCATTAAGAATCAATTCGGAAGTCATTGTTTTATTAGATAACTCTTTAATTCTCCTCTTAATCACAAGAGAGTCAATCAAAGTTCAGATCAATTTCAATCAGTCGAATCACTCTCTTTACTTTTTAACCTCTGACCCACACTCTATGGACATCACTCTGATGAACGAGGGCGCTAATCCACTACCACCAGCAGTGGTTCAAATGCCACACTTATTTAGAGAGAGAGAGAGAGAGAGAGAGAGGAGGGGAGAGTGAGTTTTGTGAGCTTTTGTGTGTGTTCGGTGTGCTGTGGATGGTATGTTTGAGTTGTCTTTGTGTGGTGTCTATGTTTTTGTCTTGTCCTATATTTTTGTGTCTATTTGTTTGTTTTTCTGAAAAATCCTGTGCAAAACCTTCCCCAAACCCATCTTCAATCACTATTTTCCTTGCTCGCCCAATCTCGACAGCTGTATCATGCCGCCAGGCGTTGTATGTCAACTTTGCCTTTTCTGGCGCACGATCTGATCTGTTGCCATTTCTCTGGTTCTTGTGCTCCCTTCCCTGCCAGATTCCATTGTTGATGCTTGGCTGTATTCTCTCTGTTGAGATTTGGGCTAAATTAATCTAGTTTATCCATGACATTGATATCTAGATGTAATAGTCTAAGCTTTTGAGTAGAAGGGTTTGGTGGACCATATCTGTATGTTTGCCTCCAACCACCAACCAAACTAAAGGTCCGTTCATACTTCCACTGCACTGCATTGCTGTGCAGTAAATTTACTCCAACCACCAACCACCAAACTAAAGGTCCGTTCATACTTCCACTGCACTGCATTGCTGTGCAGTAAATGTACTGCAATGTTCCGTCACTTCCGCTGCACTCCTAATCGATTTACTGCAGGTCAACTCAGATCACTGCAGGTCACGGGTTGCAGTACGTTGCAGTAAACTTGCGACGCATTGCAGGAAAATTTGGCATACTGCACCACTGACTGCACCCCACTGCATCTTGCTGCATCGCCAGTTAAAATCATTTTAACTTCGTTGCAGTACTGCAAGTGAATGCAGTGACGATTTTGGAGGCGGGCATGCAGCAGGCAATGAATGCAGTGAAGTATGAAACGGACTTAAGTACAGGTAAAAAAAAAAAAACCCTTCTACAAAACCGGTTGTTTTGTACATTTATCCCTCTCTCCTCTGGCTCTTCCTCGGGGCGTAAGGGCGATCACGCAAATCATATATCGCGCACTCGCCCTGACATGCACGACGATGCGTTCAAGGTCCGTTCATACTTCCACTGCACTGCATGCTTGCAGTAAAGTACTGCAATGTTCCGTCACTTCCGCTGCCATCCTAATCGATTACTGCAGGTCATCCCAGGTCACTGCAGGTCATGCTTTTGTTGCAGTACGTTTGCAGTAAACTTGCGAAATTTGGACTACTTGCGGAAAACACTGAGCCCCACTGCATCTTGCTGCATTCGCCAGTTAAACTAATTGTTAACTTCCGTTGCAGTACGGCATTGCGTTGCATACTGCAAGTGATTCAGTGGACAATTTTGTAGGCTGCATTGCAGCACTGACACTGCAATGCAGTAAAGTAGGAACGGACACTTTCACATCCGCGGTCCTGTGCGATCACCATAGCGTGAATAAACTATACCGATAGTGGCAAATCAGCAGTGTGTTATAAATTACGCACGACGCGCTGTAAGCGAGGTTGTGATTGGACGACGACTGTCGGTGAACATTACCGGTCATGGCAAAATCAGCCAGTGTTTAAATAAATTACGCACAGCGCCCTGTGAAAGCAAGATATCGATGGGTGAGAGCTGGCGTTGCTACGCTGAAATAAGAAGGAAACGTAATAAAATTCCCATTCCGATGGCGCTACCCATGCAAAGTTGGTTTTATAATAAGATATACATAGTTTTATATTTCTGTGCTAATATTTTACATCATTCCTTAGGTGTGTTAATTTTGACTATTTAGTAGTAATTACTTTATTTGTATGGTTTACGGGGCCAGCAATAACTATAGCCCACGGGGTGGTCCATTACTGGTCCTAGCATATCATATCTCTCATCTATTTCAATTTCAACAGATATAAATTGATACTTTTGAACTATATAGATGTACTGTGTCTACTTTTTCTGCCATGTATGATATATTACGCTAAATAAAATGCATCTTGACATCTTTTAAACGAAAAAGCGTTTCAAAATACCTATTGAGACAGCTCCACGAGTCTGGACATGCATGCAGCTGCATGACGTGAATACATATCTCCAAAATTTTTTTTTTGTTTTTTTTACGTATCGCTCGTCCTTGGGCATTTTTTGTTCAAGAATTCTTTCCTATTGGGTTTGAGCCTGTGAGTGATCTATGTTGAAGGGAACACCTAGCCCTGATTACAGGGAGATTCAGAATGATCTGGACCCAAAAGAAGAAACAATGTAGCAATCATCAAAAGAAGATACTTATATTGGAGGCTTTTAAGATTGTCAACAAAATTGCGCATAAGGTATTTTTTTAAACTCAGGATGGCCGTAAACCTTAATAGTTTTATGCGTGTGTCTTTAAAGGTCCGGAACCTACTTCCAGGTATATATAATTGTTTTCAACATCCTTTCGGTCATTTTAGCGAAACAACATGTGAAGGAGCAGCACCTTACGAGGTTAGGGTATTCCGTCAAAAATCGATGGGTAGTGGGTGGTGAATTGAAATTATATGTGGACATTTTGAAAATATGCTGCACGTATGACTCTATAAATCTATGTGTATTAAAACTGGTAATTTTTATCATTTAGAGCAGGGGTTCTCATTATATTAGCTGGAAGGGCCAACGTCTTGCAGAACATATTTAAAAGTTACGTTCCCCCTCCTCTTACAAAATTTTTCGGGTTCAAATGGTGTGTTGGTACAATGGTGTGTCTGTTGATCATGGCGAACTCTTATGACGCCCATACTAGATATGTTGGTTCTTAATGGAAAGAAACCACATAGAGATCCACGGATACCAAAATCATGGGCATCGGGGGCATCGGTAGCAAAAAAACTTGGTAAGACGACGGTTAACAAAGTTAGTTTGGCCGATATTTAAGCCAGAGGGTACCAAATTTTCTTCTTTATGCTATTGGCCTCAACTGTACGCCAAGGTTGATGGATTTCTCACACCATTTAGGTCGTTGGAACACAGCGCCGGCCATTGTTGAAATCATGGCAAAACTGGCAAATCTTCACTGCACTATAGGGAGTTATCAACCACATCATCATCGGCTAAGCGTGGGAAACTCCACGTAACACAGTGGTAGATAGCGTTGATTCGGAAATTTTTGTACATTGCGGTACATTGGAGATTGCGCAGAAATAACTGGTCAATCGTAACGATTACGACACCAAAATATTCCAACTAAAGTGTCTAGTTAGCTGGACTGTTATAAATATAGGGTTATTTTGGAAAAAGACGAAAAAACGGAAATATAGGATCCATACAAGCATTTTACTTACAGTATTCAGCTCTTATCAGCCTCCCTCGTTCTCAGATTGCTGCTGTCAAGTCACGCCACACGTCAGGCTTACAAAACTAGTGAGCTAAGAGGTCTTTTTTGTAGGAAACCCGTTTCCAACATCAGATTGACCACCTGATTCGTTGATTCGCGATATCCAAGGTCCGCGTAACCGTTTTTCTGTCCTTGTTCAAGTATGCAGAGCCTTTACACAGAGTTTGGCTGCTAGGGAGTCCCAGGACGTGCGATGTCTAAGATAGCGGCCAATTAGCGATGCGGATACGGCATAGGTGGCGCGTGTCCCAGCATAGAGATGCTATGGGAGCGTAAATGGTGTGTTCTGTGCGTTGTCTCTAAAGCTAGGCATAACGTTAGAGTGGTCACGGATGAAAAGTGAGGCAAGTGTAGACCCTCGAGCTGTTGTTTCATATGCGATATAGGCATGAAACATTGCTTTATTTTGGAATCTGGGTCCACGACCTTAAGCAAGTTTTATACGTTTTTTTTGTGTAGTTGCGAATTGCGGAAGGCACATAGGGATTACTCTTGTGCGTATGTATGTGTGCGTATGTGGTCAAGTGTGTGTGTGTACACCCTTAATACTATGCATGCGCTATGAGTTTCGTAATGGGCTACTATGACCTGCAACTTAGTGAAAGGGGGGGGGGGCCGGGTGACATGTTGTGACCACATGTGACATTGGGACCCTTATGTGACCTTTGGCCGGTCAAAATGTTACCCTAATATATTGCATGCCCGCATGAGTTCCGAAAGCGGATACGATGATGTAACTGGGCGGGGAGGGGTAAACATGTTGGTGGTAACCTCATGGACCCTGTGGCCCCATTCCAAAACCGCGACGGCAGACGGACCGCGATGTCTGAAGACCGCGATTTGTATTTTTGAAATTAAGGATTGAGTTTTCTTTTTTCATTGCGATAACCCCCGCAGCGCGCGCAAGTGGCGGTAAGCCTGCCTATGTAACTAAAACGGGGGATTATTTTCGTCTGCTCATACAGTCCACGGTAAGGGTATTTGACCGGCTGAATATGTTTTCAGTATGTAGAATTATGGACCCATTCTTTTCACCTTCATGCGGGGACAATTGAATATTCTATTAAGAACAATATACAGATGTGAATCTTAAAAAGGAATTTTATATGGAATAACAGCCAATTTTGGAAAAAATTAAAGATTTGATGACGTCACGGCATTGATTGGTTTATATTTTGCTTCGGGGGACCCTCAGTAAAAAGGACACGTATCCTACATTGGAAAAAAAACAACCGATTATCCGTCATCGTATTTTTTTTTTTTTTTTCGTCGGTTTGGAATCAGTAGGGAAAAGGTAAATTTTGTCGGTTTAGCCATAATAAACCGTGTCTTTTGGAAAAAAAATAATAGCACTGCTGGAGCAGAGGGCCATATGTACCGACCCTTGATTTAACATAGTCGGATTTATACATATCGGTCGCCCCCGAAGTGCAAACTGATTACCTGATACCTTACACGTGACCTGGTACCTTGACACGTGACACCAACCTTTTCATCTCGTTACCGTTAAATACAAATACGGCAAAGCAGCAAGCATTCTGTATCTCCCGTTGTCAAAGCGTAATCGATCAAGATGTGAGACTATACTGTAGTAAAGACTAGTTTCAATGCTTTGAAGGCGTAGTAACAAGACACCTCGAACCTAACACCTATAGATGATATCTATCGCTCTTCTACCGAAACCTGCTGATATCTCGTCGGTTAAAGCGTTGTGCATGTAATATGAAGGTCGCGGTTCGAATCCGGCCAGCGACATGGTTTTTTTTATTTCAACACTATCGTGCGCTGGCCATCTTCCAGGGAAAGATTAATAAATATATTATTTCATGCAGTTCAGTCATAGTGTGGTACTTTTAATGACGACTTACCCGCTCGAGGGTAAGCTATTATCTTTCATTGTTTTTCAGCATGTTCAAAATTCAAATCAATTCAAAAGAATGCTCCTTAGCGATAGCCATGAAACAGTAATAGTAGTCAGTGTCCTGTCACGCATGAATTTGAACATTTAACCTTGCATGCCATAACATTGGTTCCGAATTTGACATCCCCCCCCTCAACTGGTTTACATCCGATTTCAGGTGATGAATTTCAGCTGTGCTTTTAATTTGGTTTTTGTATTGATGTACACAAAACTCCAGAAACTTCCCCTGCACAAGTAATCTCTATCAAACCTAATACCCTTGACCATACGCGCCATGTCGCCAGAGCTATGCGCTCTGGAGCCATGCGCACCGCTACACGCTAATATCAAAACAGCCCATTATAATTTTATCACCCCAAACCATTGCACTCCTGGATATACATGGTTGCGATCGAAATAGCTTCTTGCTGAACCACATGTCATCAAACCTGAAGACTTTAACCATAGATCGTGTGTCATTGTGCCCAATTTTGATATGAAAATTCGTGAAATGAGCAAGACTAGGAATAAGTAAAAACATTTGCGTCTGTTGTTTATTTTGAGTTATAAAAGTATTTTACCCGCTTGGACTTGAGCGCCATTCAAGCGATTGAGTGGAAAGCATGGGTTCACGAACAATGAGTATCTTCGACGTTAGCTCTTGAAAAATATAATTCACCAATTTTGTGGCAAAGTTAACTGTTGCATAGCCTTGCCTCCTTTACTCAATAGAAAACATATTGGTTGTCAGTGTCCTGTTCAATATGTTTTACGAAATATAAGGAAATTCAAGCAATATGAATTAAATTGTACTTCAACCTCCAGAAGGTATGATTTTGACATCTCGTCCATATGAAAGGCCCACCTTGTAATTGGTAGTCTTATTGCACTCATACAAACAAAATCAAGAGAGACTATTATAAAGCTTACAAAGACGTCGTCACAATTACGTGTTAGGCTTGTCCATTTCATTTGCGTTAACAGAAGTTGTAAAAGATAACATTTTGTGTGATAAAATATGTGTGAAATTTCGGTGGATTGACACAACTCCTGAGCAGACTTGGTGCTTAATCAACGCATCCGAATCAAACGCTTTTCTTCTTTCGGAGTAATTAAGTTATTCTGCTGACTAGGTAGTTAATATGTTGTTTATATGGTATCTACGAAATAAATGCATTCAAATTGGTAGATATGTGATTTAAAGACGCATTTTGAGATACTATTGTGATCACATCTTCCTTGGGTTTTTGGGTTTTAGGTCCAAGGATGCACAAAATAACCCGATGCTGATATTCCAAATTATTCTAACTCTTCGTTTAAACTTTATGAGTATAATTTGTATAATTACATTCACCACAGACCACTGCGCTAATTTGATTATCCAGATCCCGACATATAAAAACAAAAACCGCTTTGGTTTCATAAGGAAGATTGCTCCCTTATTCGTTTGAGATACTTCTTAATAGAGGTCTTTCACCTCACTCATGCATAACCTATAACAAAATGTGTTTTAGTCGTAGTACTCGTCATTCAGATACCCGACCTCAAAGTACTTGTGCTATTCAAAGTGTGACCCATACTTTTATGCATACATATCTAACATGCATGTCGTTCTTTAGATTTAGAAAGTCTCCAGAAATTTGGAATGGACTTTGCCATTCCCTGCAAGATGGCCGCTAATCCGAAAGGTGGAAGACCTCTATCCGGAGTGAAAGTAATCATAGTCCGGGCTCCATAGACGACAACGGAATAAAGCGTGAAACTAATGTTGCGTGAAGAGTCAACTGAATCGAGGGCCCTATTCTTTACCGTTGTAGCCGGACTATGAGTACGGCGGACTATAATTACTTCTACACCGGCCTTGTTAAAATTGAAGGCGCCCTTTCTAAGGAATCTCTGAATGTCCTCCTAATTGTCTGGCCTAAACCTGGAGTTCTCTTATTTGACTATCTTGAAAAATATCCCTTAAATCTTATTCCGTGTATCTGCGGCAAACCTGAAGGCTCTCATTCATATTATGAAACCATTATAACCTTCTTTAGTTGAGTTTCTGATCTTGGTGGCGCTTTACACCCAAACATGTGTCATTCTTATTATTTGATGGTCTTACTTGGGATCTGCATTTTGTCCTAAGAGCTCGATATCTCTATCTAAAACATCTCTGACGGCATCGTAGATGTGAGAGTACATTAGTGATGGGTCTTTCCCTGTCAAGGAATTTATATAACAACGTTATTATTTAAAAAATAAAGGGTGATGCATTTTCATTTATGGGCGAATAATGTGTCAGAGGTCGGAAAACTAATAATCGGCGAAGCGCAGCCGAGCCCATTATTTTTAAAGGTTTTCAGGCCTTGGAAACATTATGAGCCCACAGATGATACTGCAAACCTTTAATTTCTATTCTATTACCTAGAACAGCTTGATTCACTGAGAAAATAAATTCGAAACCATTATTGCAGAATAAGGAACTGACCAATCCGAATGCTGCATTATCAATAATGGGCAGTAGAGGTAATAGAATTAAGAAATAAAGGGTGATGCAGTATCGTTTATGGGCGAATAATGTGTCCGAGGTCGCAAAACTAAATAATGGGCGAGGCGCAACAATTATTTTTAAGTGTTTCCGGACGAGGATATATTATGAGCCCTAGATGAGACTACAAGCCCTTTATTTCTATTCTATTACCTAAAAACATCTTGATTTAATAAGAAAATGTATTTGCGACCCATTATTGCAAAATAATGGGCAGTAAACTGACCAATCAGAATGCTCAATTTTCGATTATGGGCAGCAGAGAATAAAGGATAGATAAACCTAGTATAGCCAGGGCTCATAATTTCCCGTCTATCTAAATAAATACGTGCCTTAACTAAATCAGATGTTTGATTTATTAGATTGTTTTTCTCATTGTTTTCAAATGTGTACTTTTTTGTTTTGCACTTTTTATAGTAATTTTTAAGATCTTATTCACTCGGCATTGTTATATAAATTTGAATAGACGGCACAATGACACATATTTCGATGGGAAATGCAGGTGTATTACATTAAATCAATACTATATTTCAAACCAATTATGTAATATTCTTTAGTGATACTATATTAAATTGAAGCATGATTTATGTCAGTGCCCGATGTGATGCAGAAAATGCAAGCGCTAAAGCTCATTTTTGACACAAGGGGAGTTTGATTAAACCTCATCTATTAACTAGAAGAATGATTTCATTAACAATGACCGATTGTATTTTAAAATAACGAACTCAGCAACTACCTACTTACCATTTAATCGTAAAAATGTATCAAGCGCTTTTCCGACGCTATACTTGTTTTTTATGTTATAGTCCTTTAAGCATTCGACCTAAATTTGAGTTAAGGTAAAGCAATCATAATTGTAATCACCATCAACAACAACAACAACAACAACAACAACAGCAGCAACAACAACATCAGCAATAACAAACAATAACTGCTGCTGCAAATAATAATAATAATAATAAAAATATTGTTTTTGCCTAAAGGGTATACAAATATGTGGGTCTGTTATCTGTTTCTGAATCTGTGTATACTTTATCTTTGTATATGTCAAATGTATGATTCTTCTCAATTTTCTGGTGGATTCCAACGATTCTTGCTCTAGATGATCAACAAATACAGGGGCAACAGGAATGTTCAGATAATTGAGGTAGAACCTCACTTTAAAGTGTGAATTGAGGTAATTCTTGAAAAATATTTTGATTGCGTCTTTCACGGAAGTTCTTCAGAATGATCCTTGATGAATGGGTCATAAGTGGAACGCAGAGATCAGGAATTACCTCAATTCCCACATTAAGGTAACATTTTGTCTCATATGTCTGAACACACCCTGCACTTCTCTGTTTATCGAGGTCAAATGCCATTCAAATACCATCAGAGGTCATTAACGAAATGTTAGAGATGCTTTTCAACAAGCCTTCGACAGAAATGAACAAGCATTTTTAAATTACCTCAAAATTATCCTTTGGGAATAAGTCATATCAGGTGTTCAGAGATAAGACGGCAAGGTCATCTCATCAAAGAGGAGCGACTCATAGAGAAAAGATGTCAAAAGTCATTCGGAATTCATATTACGCAACCATATGAAGGGTTACCAGTTATTTTGCGTACATGCTTTGGACGAAGAGGAGGTAGAGTGTTCTTCCCACAATGCATTTCTCCAAATACAATTTTTGCACTGGTTGTCACAATAGTTAATAGTGACAAAAAGTACGAAAATGGACAGAATTCATCCCAATTTTGTAATTTTTGTGACAACCAGTTCAACAATTGCATTGGAAAAAATTGCATTTTGGGAAGAAAAGAACACTATACCTCCTCCTCTTTGGACGTGTTTGTGCGTAGCAAAGTGAGGATTTTGAGTGAATGGATGTCCAGCAAACACAAAACCTTGGAGTAACCAATTGCAATAGACCGCGTATTTATCTGTATGTACCTTAAAGTTTTTTCTTAACATGTCTCTGATTGGCTAATTGAATCATATAACCTTATGAATACCCAATCAAATGGATTGGTAGAGCCCATACGGTTGTTTGCTGGGTGCCTAGAGGTGTGGGTTTGTGGCAGTATAGAGTGTATTTCCAGCATAGAGTGTATTTGAATTTTTTTATCTGCAATTATTTAAAATATCTTCCATCTTAATCGTTTTATAGAGTATTGCACAATTTGCTGCATTTATATACACTCTTAATTGTGATTTATATAATACTTACTTGTTTGATTAGCTTGATATCAAATATGGACATGCCATCTGCGACATATGTAGCCGTATCCTTTAAATCTTCCGGGTAATAATCTTTCGCACAAAGTCTCAAGTTTAGGGCGGAATCCAGGATATATGCTCGTAGCGGTTTGGCAGAAGAAAAAGTAACATAAATACCGATGCTAAATCTACGGCCTTCAATTAAAAGTGGTCTGGCAATATATTCCTGAACCAAACTACTACGTTGAAAATCAAGTTCTGTTAACATATGAAAACATAGAAATGAGATAGTATTAAAATTATTAAAGCCGTAAAGCAGTTGAATTATTTCATAATTATTTAACTTTTCCACCCTGGTACCTTTATTATGTCAAAAATTACAACAAAATGGATTGCTATGAGGCACGAGAAGCTGAACGTTATATGGACATTAAAATAAAATGTACCTCAACTAAACTGGCAATGTAAGTCTTAACAACTGATACACTTTGGACATGAAAATTATGAAAGTATGTCGCTACTCAAAACTGGTCCATGTATAAATATATCGGATGTTGTTTGTTTGTCGTCATTATTTCCAACACACCAATGATTTAATGCGTTTGTGAACTTGCTGCCGGTAATTGTTTTCGCTAAATTTTTTGCAATTATTGTTACATTGGGGTAAAACGTATAGACAATAAAGTGAGCTTCTACCCCATTGTGATGAAGCAGTTGTGATCAAATTAATGAGCATTCGCGATGTTTAGAAAGAGTAAGCGCGACTTTGGATTGTTTCGCTTTACAAGTGGGTGTTTGCGCCTTTTACTTGAGACTTTTATAATGACGTTTAGGAATGAAGATAATATCTATTTTAATCTTTAATGCACGTGTGACAGTTTGATTTTTCCAGACCTTGTGGCATGCGACCTTTCCAGACATTGTGGCATTATTCCTCGTCAAACTGACAGGGCATGCATTGATTCTTCTGCCAGGCAGAAGATTAATCCTGAATTGACCAAACCCTCATGCAGTGGTACTCAGTTCTTATTGTGTGTATACAGCCCATCCATTGTTTACACTTCCCAGCTGTTACTGATACTGCCTGTTGACTTCAAGAGTCTCATATTTCCATGCATGGCCATGGTCAGTGATATACATACCCTACTTGCACCACTAGTGATAGTGACATTCCCTGCTTGCACTAAATGAGACTAGTCCTAACCTAAAGGTAGCTATGTAACAGTTTTTTCTGATTGGTTGGGTCAGATTGCAAAATTTTGCTTGACAAATTAAACTGTAGAATGACTTTTATAGCCAATTTATATCCAAAATAATACTTCCAATGTATATACAATTGTGGTACAGAATTACATTGTTTGTATGTATATTTTAACACTGATAGCATGGAACTATTTCATTAAGCAGACTAATATTTCATGTGTGGTAAACAGGCACAACTTTTGTACAGTAATGTATGACAGGTATTACTACACAATAGTGATTTGGCCTTTGCAACTAGATAAGAAGTTCCCTAGATAAGGGAAGTATGGTAAACTGAAGCTTGGTGTTCCATGCAATGTGATTTCTATTTCAAAATAATACCAGATGTATCAGAAAAAGTAACATGAAACTGAATGTCTTTTGTTTCACAATAAAGGGGATTCATTATGCCCTGTAGTATTTCAGACAATATAGTGATACAAAACTCAATTTGTTGTTTCATTTCACAAATTGTTCACTAAAATGCAGAAGATTGTCCTTTTTAAGGACTCGTCTTGTTTTTATCATGACATTGGAATAAAATGGTGTATGTAGCTAACGAACTATACCTCTATTGCATTATAAACAGTAGTGAAATACAGGAGTGTATTTAACACGTTTTAGGCAACCTGACCTGATTATTGAAACATCCTACAGTATCTACTACTTTCTCGAGTGTCTACCAATTTTTTCATCAATGGTGATGCTAGTAATTTACAATTTTAACTCGATAGTTAAATTCTTAAATAAAACGTTTAATTAATTTCTCATGCATACTTACTGTGAATTTCTTTGACCTTATTACCCCGATGGTAAGGGTCCTTTTGAATCCATCGCTTGTTCTTGTTTAGAGGGTCCCGTAACTGTTTAGGATACAAATATCAGACTGCTTTAAATGTGAACGAAACTATATAGTTAATGAAGTCGTTGCTATGATTAAGTCGTTACCGATGGTAAGGGTCCTTTTGAATCCATCGCTTGTTCTTGTTTAGATGGTCCCGTAACTGTTTAGGATACAAATATCAGACTGCTTTAAATGTGAACGAAACTATATAGTTAACGAAGTCGTTGCTATGAATATTGCAAACGATGTGTTGGTAATTGGTAGAATTCATCACCAGTTCACACAAATGGGCATTTCAAGGGGAGGTAGAGTGTTCTTCCCACAATGCATTTCTTCCAATACAATTTTTGCACAGGTTGTCACATGAGATTATTGTGATAAAGAGTACCTAAATGAAAATAACTCAAACCAATCTTGCAATTTAAGTGCTTTTTGTCACTATAAACTCATGTAACAACCAGTACAAAAAATTGTATGTGAATAAATGATGAAATTAGACAGCGTCTGAACATCACATGCACCATCACGGATGCAGTCACCAGGAGACGGCTGAAGTGGTTTGGACATGTCGTCAGGATGCCGGAACACAGATTACCATACCACGCCTATACGCAAGACTTCAACAAGCGTAGGAAGCCAGGTCGCCCACCAGCAAGATGGAAAGACCAGATCCCCAAGGACACAGGCTTGGACCTCCAAAATGCCGAATCTATTGCAAAGGGCAGACCAGAATGGAGGAGAATTACTCATGAGAATAGCAAAGGGACACCCCGTCCTATGCAGTAAAGTCAAGTCAAGAATAAATGCATTGTGGGAAAAACACTACACCTCCTCTTGGGCCTTCCTATGAATCCAGCATAAATCGGTGAAAAAAAATTCCTTTGACCTATACTATTATTTTTTTCGATATTCCATGGCAGGGATGGGGGGAGGGGGGTGGGAAATTTGCCATAAAAGTGACCATTGCTTTATGAGACTCCAGGGCAATCGTGTTTTTTTTTTTAATATTCTTATTATTTTGTTGTTTTGAAATTTAATACTTTTTTGTTGAATAGTTACGCTAAGATTAATTTTATACATAGAAACAAACTGGACTGCCTATTTCGTGAAATGATGACAATTACCCACCTCACTAGGGAGAACCCTGGGCCTACTGTGACAAAAGCGTAATTTTAGGCCTGTGTGAAAGTTAATTTATAGTCCTTCCGGTAGCCACATCCGTGCACGATAGGCCCACCGGGATAAGCGTGAAACTAATGTTGCGGAAGAGTAACTGGATGGAGTTGCCTGATTTTTTACCGTTTATAGCCGGCTATGAATA
The DNA here is from genome assembly GCA_023653785.1 of Ophioderma brevispina. Lineage (NCBI taxonomy): Eukaryota > Metazoa > Echinodermata > Ophiuroidea > Amphilepidida > Ophiodermatidae > Ophioderma > Ophioderma brevispina. Next base: position 14,281 of record JAMKCH010053819.1, read on the forward strand.
CGGCGTGGGACTATAATTACTTCTACACTTGTTGTTCGTCGAACGCTAATGGAAACAAGGATACACCACGGCTCTTAAATCCGGTTCTATTCTTTTGAAAAGGTGCTAAATATTTTTTGTTAGAAGTAGAATCTTTGGGCTTGGCCGCGTGCAACCCATGAATCGGGAATCTTTTAGCCCGAATTGCACACCGCATAATGTAATTATTTTAAATAACATTTGACTTAATGTACACATTTCTCATAAACATTAGACGTTGAAATTAATATTACGGGAGAGTGAAAAGTATCTAAATTAGCAAAATCAGACGAACTCCTTAATTTTGCGCTTACAAGCCCAAAGCCGAACGCCTTCATTGCGCATTATACAAGTCCTCATAAAAGTTTAAATTAGTCGCTAACTCCGTTAATACTTTATTTCCCATAGAAGTCGGAGCTATTGCGAATTTCCAAGGCGTATCGGCGTTATATGGCAGAACTATAGTATGATTTACCTTATGGGGGGCTGGGACTCATTTGTCCAACTTAGTCCAATGGCACAAAACACGTGACATTTGCAGCACGATGGTATTTTACACTGTGGTGTCCGGAACGCATAAACAATGTAATGTATGGGTTGCCAGTTTAAAAGAAAAGTTTACTCATCGAAAATAAAGTCCATCGCAGTTGGCTTTCCCATATTGACATAAAATTGAAGAGAACAAAAGAGTCGCCTGCTATTATGTTAACAATAGTACCCACGTGGTAGAAACACCAGTGTGCGGGGTGTGGGATGAGGGGGGGGCGCGGGGGAGCGAGAAGGTAGGTGGATGATATGGAATGGGGCAGAAGAAAAGGGGGAGAGAGGGCAAGAGGGGGGGTTGGAGGGGAGTGGGGGGGGTGTTTGTTTGGGGGGGTAAAAGTGTGAGGGAGGAACAGGGGAGAGGAGGTAAAATGGGTGATGCTGAGAGAGGGATAAGGGTCTGGGTTCGAGGGAAGTGGACGTTGTTCGCGGCAGGGGAGAGGTGAAAAGGGAAGGATAGGGTTAGGCGGTATCAGGAGGGTAAAAGGGGGTGGAGGGTGGCGAGGTGAGGTTGATTAAGTAGATTTTTAGGGGAGACGCGGAATAAGTAGTGTGTGTAGCGTTGGGAGGGTGGGTAAATAAAATGCTCGCTTGTGGGAAAGAGGTTAAGGGGTTAATGGGTGGGGCTGTAGTGGGAGGAAGATGCAAGTGTAGTCTGGGCAGGATATATGGCGTATGCCCTGTACAATGAACAACTATTGACATAATGATTTACTGGTTAATAAAGGCTTGAACTTACAACATAACGTCCCTACAAACTATATAACTTCTAAGCGGTATCCACTATGAGGCAGGGCATGCTATTCTACCAAGAGCTGATTTCACTAGCCTTGGATGTTCACATGTTTAACGACAGCTGACTATGCATGTTCTGGTATCATAAATCATCTAAAACAGGAGGTGTATGTTGGCCTCAATCTACTGGTGATTGAAGTTATGAAATGCCGCCATGGGGAATTGGAGATTTTATAAATTAGCTCAAAGTCCCTAAAATTTTCCTTTTTGGAACTTTTGATCATTTCAACACAAAAAGAGGACTTTATTTGCAAGATTTCTCTAAATTTAGGACCTTTTTATCAAAACAATTAGCAACAAGTGGACCTTTTGACCATTTTTGGATAATTATCACATTTTTGTGTTTTGTCAAAAACCAACAAACATCCTATTGTTTCGTGTCCAAAACTTTAACTCATCATTGGCGGCACACGGGGGGAGGGGCAGGGGAATTTGGCCCCCTAATATTTTTCTTGACCCCCATCCCCCCCCCCCCCGGCCAGAAGAAAAATGACGGATTTTGTGGCAAAAATCAGCGATCTCCAAATTTGGAAAAATATCAGCGATTTTTGGCCCAACATTGGATGTTTTTCGGGCCAAAATTTGGAAGTTTTCCACCAAAAATTAAACTTTCCACGCCCCCGGATTTTCCCCATAAAATGAAGTCTGTGCCGCCACTAACACTCATGGGCTCCCCTTGCCGACATCCGAATAAATTTTATTTTGGTGGAGGTTATTATTTTGACAATTTTACACTTTTGACTAGGGGCAAGAAAATTTGATTGACAGTGGGGCCTGGGTTTGGAATCGCACCTTACACCCATATCCATTTCATAATTATGTGATACCCCGGCATACGATACGTCGCGACTTTTCCCCCTATAATGCTGTCACAACCCAAAACCATCTCACAGTACACGTTTACAATCGCGTTACAATGATTCAACTTGGCACCGGGGTAAGTTGAAAACGGCAGCGCAATTTTGCTTACACCCCGTGCTTACACATTAAAGGATCAACAAATTTAAATGCCATTAAAACCTAGGGGTGTCCACTGAAAACAAAACTGTCATCTCTAAAGAACATAGTTCTACATCAAAATGGTGCAAATCTTTCGTGGACACCCTCTAGAATTTTTGTAAAATATGGTTAAAGGTTTGCAGCAAATTTCGCTTTTTGCATTGCGAGATCAAACACGTGAGGGATTATGGGTTTCTGGCAAGTCAAAATTAATCAACGACAGCATTTTTGATAGTCTCAGCTAGGAGTCCCGCAGCGGCGGTAATGTGACCTAGAATGTCACATTTTGACATTCAGGACGCCCTCTGTTTTGTTTTCTGGCAGGCAAACTATTACAGTCGTTCAATGACCGACCACATAAAAATCTGGTCTAAATTATTTGCAGAACCTTTCTTGATCTAAATCGGTACAATATGCAACTGGTAGCATTAGCACGTCTTAATATGAATTTTGTATTATTTAATTTTGAAACCAAAGTTAGAGCAAAAAAACGAAAATTCCCTGTGCAAGTATAGGGGCTTCTGCTGCCAGTTTCTCTCTTACACCAACAGGGGGCGCCACAAACATAAACAATGTCACATCATCTATATACGAACTCGACCTTTGGGGATGGGATTCTTTGGCGATAAGTTTGTTTCGGGCAATTTGAAAGGCCTCTGGTTTTTATATGCCATTAACTACTTTCCCTTTTAAGATAGCCATCATTCCGAAATCGGGATTTTTGAGATCGTAGTTTTGGCCATAAACAACTACAGTGCGGATTTTTTTATAGTCCTTCAGGCACATAGTCCACCACAACGGTGAAGAATAAGGTGCTCGATTCAGTTGGTTCACGGCCGGTGTAAAAGGAGGATCTGGTCCGCCCGGAGCCATAGTCCGGACGCCATATGTGACACCGAAAATAAAGCGTGAAACTATTTGTTGCGTGAAGAGTCAGCTGATTTGAGTGCCCATTCTTTTACCGCCGTAAGGTGGACTAATGATCCCGGGCGACCATATCTCCTGCCACGCCCGTCATTTATTTCCCGGTTCTGCTCTAGGAATCTGTTCCGCAAACCGATTTCGATTGATAAATGGATAAATCGAAACCGGTCATGCACGAATGAAATGAACCAAAAAGCGCTTAGAGTAATTGCTAATGTTAAAAATCACTTAAATATTATTGATGACTTACCAAAATATTAAAAAATGTACAAACTAAAACATGAAATTAATGGCCAACTGAATATTCCCACTAGAAATACCCCCCCGTATCCAACCTGGCCCGGATCACTGTGCATTCTTACTTGAATTTGTCCTAGCCCAATTGCCGAAAATGGACCAGTGGTTAAACTTACTAACGCAAAAAATCCTGCTTTTGCTGGGTAAGTGAAATCCTTTTGGTATATATTTTCCACCCGAGACGCCAAAACTGCTTTATAAGTAATTAAAGCATTTACACCAGGTTATTTGGTCTCTTATCTGGAAACAAAACATACAAAATAAGGTATTAGATGTAATGTTACGTACTTAAATGAAATAGGCGGAATTCAGTTGAACGTTGGTCCACCGTTCTTGATGGTCTCTGCTAAACGTATTGTCCATTGGTAACGGTCGGTCCAACATTGGCCTTACAACAAATGTCAAAAATGCATCACATTAGACTTTTGTTTTCAGTTGTTATCACTGTCCTATAGAGTGAAAGTCCATATTTTTTCATAACGTTTTGTCATCTCGGAACTTGGACAAAGTTAGCTCACTTGACAAACACTCGGGCAACATAGTAGCGGACCACATATAACATCCGTAAATAAAGCCACAAAACCGTCAATTTGCCGACACAATTTTAAAGTTTTCAGGCTCCATGCAGTCGCCTGGTACATCCAAATGTTCCCCGTCGTTTCCAAAAATTGAACAGTGGGAGAGTGGACCATTATCTTTTTTTTTTCAAATAATACCACCATTTTTAACGATTACACACCGCGTGCAATGCAGTGTATCAATCAAAAGTATCATCTTCCGAAAAAAATCAATAATTTTTAAAAAGGTCCATGGTCTGATCGCTAATAGCCTCGTCCCCAGGACCCCAGATTTTACCGGAAGTGGTCAAAATTTTTGTATCAGAAGAAAGCTACTATTTTTCTCATTTACCCTGTGAAAATTTAGGGCTAAAGGATGTTTGGTTTGGATGTTATGGGCGAAAATACTATATGGCCCATTTGGTCGACCAATATTAATTTTACAAAGTACTCTATGGGGATTACAAAATCACGTTTTTAGCTCACTTCAAAACGGGTTGAACTATCGGCGCGAAACTTAACAGATGGGGTTTTGGCGTGCAGGTGAAGGCAATTATAGACTTAAATCGGTTTACCCCTTAATAATTTATGAATCCAACTACATCTTTTTTTCATAATCATACCCATTTTGCCGACGAATCAACACATTTACCGACGAACGAGCAATTTTGCATACTTGGAACTTCTATACGTTTTCCAAGTAAAAAAGGACTCTGCAGTTTCAAACGCAATTTTTGCTTGAGTCAATGTCCCTAATTAATTTGTATAGTAGTGTGTTGAGTGTCTGTTTTCCCCCTAGGGTGTTGCAATTCTCATTAAAGTAGTTTTTAATTTTTGCCATTTAGTCGGCCCCACAGCCACGCGCAGCTGGGAAATGGTGTTCATTTTGTGTTTGGAGGTTTTTCCAGACTGAATTTCCCCGCTGAACACGATGGTGCCGGCCGATTTATTAAAAAACGTGCCCAAAGTGGTCCCCCGGGGGTCCCGGGGGAGGGGGTGGGGGAAAATCCTAACTTTGGTATACATTGACCGATTGTTGTATCTCTGGTGTCTATTTATAGGTTTTTGGACGTGCTAAATTGATTGAGATAACTTTCAAAATCCTAAATGGCTGACCTATGCTCAAATTTCAAAATGGCTGCCGAAAAAGTGAATTTTATCACGTTTTTGTACATCTTGACCAATATTTGCATTTCTGGTGCCCATATCAATAATGTCGGGCATTATAAGGTCATTAAATTGACTTTCGAAATCCAAAATGGCTGCCACTTGACAAAATGTCAAGATTCAAAATGGCTGTCATGTGCTGAATTTTGCAAATGGCCTTCAAAAAAGGATTGCTATTACATTTCGTATGCATTTTAGCTATTGATGTATATTTTGTGCTTATTTATATTTGGTTTGGCACTACAAGGTGTTTTATACAAGTTTGGAAATCCAAGATGGCGTCTATTTTTCAAAAATGTGAAAATTCGAAATGGCTGCTATCTGTTGACGTTTACAGATTGTTTTAAAGAATGAATTTCCATTACATTTGGTATATATTTGTTGTGTATCTCGGTATGTTTTTGGCAAGAACACGTGGTTTAACCCTCGCCCGACGGGGAGGGGGGTGGTTACCACCCCCACTCCCATAACGGATGATTCCCTTTCGCACAAAAACGCAAAACGAATATGATCTAAGGCTTTTATGTAAGTGTAAGTTCATCCTTTGCGGTCATTTTAGCGAAATAATTGGAGGTACCACCTTCACGGAGGTCAGGGTGTTCCGTCAAAGTCGGAAGGATGGTTGCCCCCTTCCTATACTTTACTGTGTAAAATGTCAAAAAATGGTACTTATGTTATGTATGATGCGACTGTAAGCAAAATACTGACAATATTTGTATTCTTTCTTACTTTTTAGAGTAATAACATGTGTATGCGTACTTTGGCACCCATCATTGCCAAATAAATACCAATTTTGCTTGCATGAATGGCGAAAATGGTCGAAAAACCTTTGGTTTTGGAGATTTGCTTACAATAACGTTATAAATAAGCTCTCAGTTAAGACGTCGCTATGACATCATATTGTTAAAAATTGATATATTTGTACTTTATTTGAACTCTCTAAATGTAAACAAGTGTAAATGTCACTCCCAAAAGAGTGAAACTCTTGTAAACCACTCCAAAAAGAGTGGTTTGTACTTGAAAAGAACGAATTTCCACTCAAAAAGAGGGCAAAATCACTCCAAAAAGAGTGGATTTCCACTCGTTTGAGGAGTTAAACGAAGGACAACACCTTTTGAGGAGTGAAACGAAGAACATCACGAAAACGAGTGGAAATCCACTCTTTTTGGAGTGATTTTCACTCAAAAACACTCTTTTTTAAGTACAAACCACTCTTTTTGGAGCGGTTTACAATAGTTTCACTCGTTTGGGGAGTGAAATTTTCACTCTTTTACATTTAGAGAGAATAAAGGACATTTGTAGCTACACACTGATACCAAAATAAGATGATGTTTGTCCCGTAATTACGGGCAAAAAATTGGGGGGGGGGGTAACCAACCCATCCCCTTGGTCTTGAATGTAGTAGAAAAACCCTTGGTTGGACGAGGATTTAACAACTCAAAAATTAAAAAACGGCTGTCATATGTCAAACTTGTCATATTATCATTCAAACAGTTTCGTGGACATTAGATTTAGAGGTTAGCCACATTTGGTGTTTTTGTGTCTTTTGCAGTTTTGCAGTACAAGGTGACGGAAACACTTTCTATTTTCCTGGCAAAGCTGCATTTATGCCAAAAATTTTAAATATTACTGTCAAAAATAATTTGTTTGAAATATCCTGAGATATAATACATATATGTACAGTACATAGATTAAATATGTATCGTAAGATATCGTTCACCATATCAATGCATAAAATTATAGATCTTTACCAGCCGAGAAATGAAAACACAAAAAGCAATGCGAAATGGATGTGGCGCATATTTGCCAGGAGTTAGTCCCCTATTTATATCCAATTCCAAATCAAGGTATTCCAAATATTTATGTATCCAAATTCCAGTTTCTTTCCAATTACAAAAGCACTCAGCGACCAGTAATATACTAAACCACTAAGGTTTCCACTCCTCAGCAATTTGCCAAAGAAGGTACTGCGGAATGAACTGGCCTAACTTCACATTCGAATTTCTTGTTATAATCCTAATGCACACTGTGACCAGTAATACGGTATACTGAGCCGCTGTGGTTCCCCAGCAATTTGCCAAAGAAGGTACCGATCAAATAATATAGTCTTACTTCACACTTAAAGTCCCAAGTCATCAATCACTTCATGCTCACTTATCTAGTACGCCAGCAGATTTCGGCGTATTAACAGACGTAGATTGCGTCAGTGATGCGTATGCTGTTGGCATATGAGCCAGTTCATTGTCACTTGGCAGAGCTGCACCCTTGTACCAACTGGATGAAAGGATGTCGTCGACCCGTCTTCAATCTTCCAGCCATACTTGAGTGGGTCTAGCTGGATGTAGGATCCATCTAGGCAGTGTGTCATTCCGTGAACAACAAAATTGATATGGTGAACGATACCTTACGCTACATATTTAATCTATGTACTGTACATGTATGTATTATATCTATCGATACTTCAAACAAAATATTTTTGGCAATAATATGCAAGGCGTCTCAAAAGCGCCCTTTCACGAAGAGAAAGGAGTAAACCATAGAAATTAATACACATCTGAAAAGTGTATTTCGTTAGGTTTCCGACACCAAAAAATCATTAAAAAACACATTGGGCGAGTTATGGCCGATTGAAATTTTGTACCACTTTTTCATTTATCCACGGATTTTTACTGTTTTAGTAGTCTTTAGACAATGCGCATTCTCCAAGCTCATTCTTTTGTTTATGATTTCTTTTGTTTTTGCAAAAAAGGACAGTTCTAATATTGAAAAATTTAGTTTAAATTATTAGAAATTCCAAGATCTTACCTCATTCTTCTTTAATGCGCTGACCTGTCTTCCACTTGGCTGTCTCTATAACGGATGCAGGCTCGCATTCTCTTTTCCTTTTCAATAATTGACTTCTAATCATTCTTGTCCGTCGGATGCTTGCAAAGGCAGAGGTTATTCTGTTGCGAAGATCCTTAGATTTGAGTTCGCTAGACTTCGCCCTATTGGGACCATTAAAGAGTGAAGTGCATGCACAGGAACCACCAGCAAACTTGTCAGAACTTCGCAATAGAATAACCGCTGAACTTTGCAATCATCCGACGCGTGACGGACAAGAATAATTAGAATGGAGTATTGAAATGGAAAAGAGCCCAAGCCTGATGGCCACCCGTCTTCATGGGCTTAAAGGCAGCCGAAGTGGAGAGCAGAGCAGCGCAGTAAAGAATGAGGCAACATCTTGGAATTTCTAATAATTGAAACTAAACTTTCAATATCAGAACTTACATTGGTCGCGAAAACAAAAGAAACCATAAACAAAAGAATGTGCTTGGAGAATGTGTATTGTCTAAAGACAGCTAAAACAGTAACAATTCGAGGATAAAATTAAAAAGTGGTACAAATTTTCAATCGGTCTTAACTCGGTAAATATGTATCCTTTTGAAAAGATTTTTTCGGTGTCGGAAACCTAATGAAATGCATTTTTCAGATGTGTATTAATTTGTATGGTTTACTTTTTCTCTTCGTGAAATAGAAGACGCTTTGAGGGCTCTTTTTTTGAGACACCCAGTTTTTGAACTTTTTGGTATATGGCAGCTTTGCCAGGAAAATAGAAAGTGTTTTGGTCACCTTGAAATGCCAAACTGCAGAAGACACAAAAACACCAAAATGGTTAAGCTCTTAGAAGTCTAATGTTATTGAAACTGATTGGTGGATATTAGGACAATTTTGACATTATGACAGCCGTGTTTTTCAATTTTGAAAGTTGTTTAAATCACGTTTTCTTGCCAAAACATATCGAGATACACAACAAATATATACCAAACGTAATGGAAATTAATTCTTTAAGACAATCTATAAAAGTCAACAGATAGCAGCCATTTCTTTTGACATTTTTGAAAATTAGAAGCCATCTTGGATTTGCAAAGTTGTATAAAACCCCTTGTAGTGCCAAACCAAATATAAACAGGAACATAATTACCCCAATAGCTAAACTACATCCAAAATGTAATAGTAATCCTTTTTTGAAGGTCATTTGCAAAATTCAGCAGATGGCAGCCATTTTGAATTTTGACATTTTGTCAAGTGGCAGCCATTTTGGATTTCGAAAGTCATTTTAATGACCCTGTAATGCCCAACAACATTGTTATGGGCTCCAGAAATGCAAATATCGGTCAAGATGTACAAAACGTGATAAAATTCACTTTTTCGGCAGCCATTTTGAAATTTGAGCATAGGGCAGCCATTTAGGATGTTGAAAGTTATCTCAATCAATTTAGCACGTCCAAAAACCTATAAGTAGACACCAAAAATACCACAATCGGTCAACGTATACCAAAGTTAGGATTTTCCCCCACCCCCTCCCCCGGGACCCCCGGGGACCACTTTGGGCACGTTTTTTAATAAATCGGCCGGCACCATCGTGTTCAGCGGGAAAAATTCAGTCTAGGAAAACCTCCAAACACAAAATGAACACAATTTCCCAGCTGCGCGTGGCTGTGGGGCCGACTAATTGTTTGTGAAGTGCAGTTGTATCCTTTTGGATCCACCTTAGGTGCCCTTGCTTGTCAGTTGGGTCTGTTTTTTTAGTCTTTTTGCTGATGTCCCTTGGTCACTGATATTCAGAAAAGAAATTGAGATGGCGGTTTTATTCATTTTTGTGAAAGTGTGCAACCTTTACGATAATATTTATTATAGTATTTATAGTGGAAAATTGTATACTTTGGCGAAGTATGTAGTCAAAATTAAAAATATTTCCTTGTGAATCCCAAGGTCTATTTGTGATAGGCACCTTGTTTTTTGCGACAAAGTTAAGTTTTCTTCCTGCAACTATCAAATCCCGCAAAACCTTCTGTCATTACCTGCTTGGACAATTACTCCTCCAGCAGGGCCGCCGAGAGAAATTGCGGGCCCGGGGGAACCTGGAGTTACTGGCCCCCTTTTTCAACTTCGTTTTCGAGACCCCATACCGGGTGGGGAGGGGATATTGAAGTCAGTGGCGTAACCAGCTTTTTTTCAGGGAGTAATAGGGGGGCACATAAGATTTTTCAGGGGGGGGGGCAAGCATATATTAATTTTTTTCAGGGGGAAAGAGGGGGGGCAAGATTCCCCACAGGGGGGGCATCTTCCCCTGCCCCCCCCCCCGGATACGCCACTGATTGCAGAAACAGTGGCTGAGCGGCCATGCGCCTCGTAATTGTGATGCAACTTAATGTTGTGGTTTTGAGCTTTTTTGGTGTTTAATTATTCCTATGTAGATTGTTTATGGAGACGGCCAGGGTGGTGCGGGAGGGGGTGTCCCCCGTCCGCGCTAAGCGTGGAACCCTTGCAATGTTTTCTTTCCAAACACTTTTCCATGAAAATTTGATAGCAAACAGATAGAAATATTCATTTGTAAGTGTTTCACTTTTATCAATGTGAGTTACGAAACGTTTAAAAAGTAAAATGTAGCTGTTTTTAGTTCAAATATAATAGGGCCTATTAAAGTGTTCATGGAGATTTCATATATGAAAGCGGCCCGGGGATGGGTGCAGGCACGAAGCGCGGAACTTATTCAATGTTCCCTTTTCAAAAACAACATTTTTCTCATATATATTTGATAGAACAATTTGAAATAGGTAAGTAGTCCACTTTATATTTCATGACCAACCGTTTTTATCACACAAAACAAAATCTTAATTGTTTTTGTGAACTTTTACAACCAGAGAGGCTCTGCACTATTTTTTTTAACCGCGCGTAGCCGAAAAAATGGAAATTTTGTGGGTTACAGAGTATTTTCTCACGTAGTTGAGTCTCACTTGTTCTCCCTCTGTGACTTTTGTCACAACTGACAAGGGCTGAACTTTTATTTTTTACAGGCCCCAAGGACCCGGGCCCCCTAGGAACCCCGGGCCCGGGTCAATTACCCCCTTTGACCCCCCCTCGGCGGTACTGCCTCCCATAGGGCGCTCTATTATTCCATCGACATATCTCCATCACAAAATGCTTTATACTGAAACCAGACCGGCATAATCATCCACACATCGGCGTCAAACAGGGCAAACCAAGAACACTTGTCCAACAAACAGCACATCACAGATGGCAAGATCAAATTCAATCAACACATTCAAGATCAGGACTTTGGAACTTCCCACAACACACTGCAAGCAACCACGCACTCATAAATTACAAGAAGAACTCAAATCGCTATCAACAGAATGAGAATCAAAGCTAAAACTGCCAGACAAATCATCGATCACTTATATACATGCGCCTACTGCGATCAAGATATACAATGTCAACATGTTCACGATCTCACTGAATGCCCAAGAACAAACACACTTCGCCAACAACTACTTCACCATCTAAAACCAGAACAACATGTAAGCAACAAACACCAACAAGCGATCAACATCCTCAAAACACAAACACTACGCCAATACCAAGAACTCCAACATTACAACATATACAAACCACAACACTAAATAAACAAAATCATGTGTAAACAGTAACTTTTTAAGTAGTCTTTTATAATCCAGGGGTCAAGCAATAGTTTGCAATGACCCGGCTCCAATGGAGCAAACCATGAAACTGAAACTGAAACCATTTATGACTCTCCTGCATGATACATGTGGCCGAAATCGACTACTTTTCTCTTCACGTTTTAATTCAGATTGTGAAAACCAGAAGATAATTTCAGTGGTTTTTATTCGAATCAATACGTGTTCGATACTTGTCTATCCGTGCATGTCTCGATTTTGACGAGCGGGAAATAGCTCGATTTGATAGCAGATGTGTGATACAAGTACATGCTAACATTTTTCAGGGGTTTCGGTAAGGTGACCCATTTGGCCCACTTCTCTCTGATACACATGAATTGGGAAAAAAAACCCACCAGAATAAACCACACGGTTCATAATGAACCACATGGTTTATTCCATTAAGGTTTCCGAATTCAGTGTGTCAGAAAGAAGTGCGTCAGATGGGTCACCTTACTGAAACACCCCATTTTTCATGTTTAAGTGATATCTACCTAAATTATGATCTGTCACAGAGCAGCGTATCGACTTTATATCTTCCGAAATTACTTTTACTCTCTATACCCTTATCTTTTTTTTTCCAAAATTGAGTGCAAAGTTTTTATTTGGAGAGACTGCAGCAGTTTTTTACTTGTACTCTTACCTTATCAATTGAGTTCGGTAAGTCGATGGTGTAAGGTACTATCCGTTTATAGCGCTTGTCAGCTGGAGAGCCATCATCAACATGATCGAAAAATACTGAAGAATTAACTTCAATGTTATAACCTAGTCGACTGCTAATGTCCCTTATGCAGACGTATTCACCTGAAACTAACTGAAATTACATGGCATAGGCATGTTACCCATGTTTACGAGCGAATACAACTGTTTAGGACTTGGTATAACTTGCAATGGGTCAACTAATCTATAAATTCTTATTATTGTCTGTTCAATTAACTTAGATGTCCGGTTTTAATTGATTATTTCAAAAAATATACGCTTTCGAAAAAAATCACGAAAGAAAAGTTGTTATTCATCATTGGACCCAACAAGATCGTTGGGTTCCAACTTGAAAAACATATTTCTTCTTTAATTTTTTATTTAATTTACACTGATTTTTATTGGCAAACGACAACAAACTGGGTCCAGGTGAATATTGACTTTTGACTCTGAAACTTTGATGGCAGGCCCATTCATGAATTAGGGGCGCTTCAAAAGTACGTTTATACGAACAATTATTGATTCGTGGACCTTGCTTTCTTCTTCTTCTTGCGTATGAGGCAGCAGCTAAATGTGTCATAAACGTTGGAGCCAACTCTCTGTTGATTGGTTGGGGTTTGAGATATCTGTATCCACCGGCGGACGAAAGGTAGGGCACTCGTTGAGAATGTGATCCGGAGTCTGTGATGGAGAACCACATTGGCAGGCTGGCGATGGCCGCAGCCCCCATCGGTGCATATTGCTATTGAAGCGACCGACTCCTGTGCGAATCCGGTTTAAGGTGACCCATTCCTTGCGTGGGAGATTGCTGCCAGGTGGTAGTTCTGTCTTAGGTGTAATAGAGAGTTGATCTGGTCTTGGAATGTCTAGCCAATGACCTTGCTTTGATTTCAGGTGTTTGCGCGTGCATTAAAGTCTGACTCAGAGATTTCGAAATAATATTTTTTGTGTAATAATGAAAAATAGTCAACTAGAACTAACGATAGTAACCTGAAATGCACAATTCCGAAATTTGAGATGAATGGGATTTTTCGTTTTGATGCAGTAAACATTTATGTGTAGTATTACGTCCCATAGGATACTGTGTAGGCCTATAACAAAAATTCCGGATCCGGAATTTTATAATAAAGTTGTGATTTTCTATATGAAGGAATTCGATTAAGCCTTAGCAATTTCTCAAACAGTGATTAGTATATGGACAAGCATTATGTACGTGCAAAAAGCACAATTTTTTTGGAAATTGAGGGTGCCCTCCTCAGGAAATCTCTGAGTCGGCCTTTAATGCATGGGTATATAAATGCATCGTTGAAATACTGATACTTTTAATAGAGGTCCTGTCTGTTTTATTCATTTGGTTATGAACAAAAGAATCATACAGCTCTCCTGTAATGCCGTCCATTCAAGTTAATGATGTGTGACTCCTTGAATATCATCTCTTTTATATTGCAAAAATTCAGTGCAAATAACAACGGTTCGGATTTGATCCTGTTGAACAAAGTTGGTCTTATTCATTTTATACCAATGGCGGACAATATTGGTCGTGAATCATCTCCTCCGACGACAAACTTTTACTACCTACAAAGTGGAGTTGGAGTCATGGAACCTTCCACAACACGTAATTACTAATGGTACCAAATCTTTACTCGCTCATTTTCAAAACGAGGGTGAAATACCCAGAATTCAATAGATTTGAAGGTTTAAATTGTCGCATTCCTTTTGTCATGTAAAAGACGTCTTAGGTCCAAAGATACCCAACAACTTTCTTTTCGTGATTTATTTCGAACGTGCAGATTTTATTTATTTATTTATTACACTTCTTCACTGGCATAAAAATGTACATAGCATATAAATTTTCAAATGATTAAAAAATATTGCACAAACTGACCAAAAACAAAGAAAACAGGGTAAAATGCCAGCAAAAAGAATGGGACAAACAGGTGCAAAATCACCTCTAGGACCATCCCACCTTTCAAATATAAATAGATACCCACCCCAAATTAAATAAACCTGCAACTCGAGCATCTACAATAAGAGCTCCAAGAGCAGACATTATCAGGACAAAAATTTTGAAAAAAAAAATGAGATTTCAGAAAATCAATGACCCCGGACTTAGAGGAGAAGGAATCTGCTGACCTTATTATTTGAAATAATTAATAAAAAAAAAGACATCTAAGTTAATTGAACAGACAGTAGTTGCAGTGGCTATTCAACCCGTCGTGTCACCGGAGGAAAAGTTTTGGAGAGCGTCGATTAGTTGGAAGAGGAGGCAGAATATTATGGCCCTACCACCCATCTGTCTATTGTGTTCTCCATTGAGTGCTGTATGCATAATTTGTTTCAGCACTGTACCCAAATGGCCTTGTCTACAAGGTCACGGTTTATTCCGTACATGTTATGGAAGCTAGGACACTCTCTCATGGGGACACTCAGTTTCTTTACACCGGTTCACCTGTTTCGTGAACGAACTTATATAATCTGGCCTTTCATGCTTACGTGGAGAGTGCAAAGACTTCGTATCCAAAACATGGTCGCCCAGAAGTCAGGAACATTAACTAACCTGTTACATTGAATACCATTGAAGCACATACGATTAGTCCGAATGTTCTGAGAGTTAATATAGCTATAAATATACGTTTACAAAATTGATTTTTCTCTGCTATCTTATTTCCATCCACTGCACATCCCCTCATTCAATGCCAATACCTTTGGAAAGTACTAGAGGTGACACGATGGGTTGAATCTACTATAAACAATCTTTGTAATAAACTCACACTTTGGTAGCACTTTTAAAAGTAATGGGAGTGGTACATGGTTTCCTAAACTTTTTTTTGCCCGAGACTCCATTTCTAAATGACATTGGAGCGACCCACTTGTCTTGTTTGCTAACATTGAGTCCAATCATGGCCTATCTAGTCAATCGGGTAGTTTGTTTGCCATCGGTAAAGTACATTATAATCGGTCTTTTTGTGGATTTTGGATGTTGCCGTCTTATGACACATTCGTATCTGGTACAACATTTAGCTTTTCCATTTCTGGGTAGAACACCCGTTTTACTTTCAACGATCATACTATTCCCGAGCTGAGAAGGCGCGGTATTTTTTTTCAAGATTTTCAAGATTCATTTTATTTAGCATAGCGTATCATATATTACAAAAAGTATGTAACAGTACATTATATAACAGTACAAAAGAAAGTAACAATTGAAAACTGTTTTAAGATGAAATAGATGAGCGATATTATATGCTAGGACCAGTAATGACAACCCCGTGGGGCTTATAGTTATTGCTGGCCCTATGAAAATACAAGTAAGATAATTATACTAAATAGTACAAAATTATATGAAAATATTTAAAATAATTACGTGTGTGTGTGTGTGTGTGTAACAAAAATAATTAACTATATATCTAAGCCAAAACAAAAGAAAATAACAGGAATACAGGATACAGGAAAAAGAGACGGACAGACTGGACAACATGTCTTGCTGTGGTACGTATGTTACACTGTGGGAAAAGGGGGGGGGGAGATAGAGATAGAAGTGAGGTAGAGAAAAAGGAATGGGGGAGTAATCATTGTGAAATGTACTGGTTGATAAAATGTTTTTTTAGTTGAGATTTAAACGTGTTTTTGTTTGCAATTATTGTGATAGATTCTGGAAGACTATTCCAGAGTTTTGCGCCGTGGTACAGAATAAAGTGTTTTTCAGACGAAGATTTAGGGAGGGAAGATGAAGTCTGTCGGCTTGTCTAGTGTTATAGTGGTGGATTTGTCTGTTTGTGGTAAAGTAATTATTGAAGTTCGGAGGTAGGTGATTGTTGTGATAGTCAAACATGAAGAGCGCTGTTTGAAGTCGGCTGAGGTCCTCTAATTTAAGTGTTTTCAGCGAGTGAAATAATGGCGAGGTGTGAGTTCTGGAGGGCGAGTTTGTGATAGTGCGGATGGCCCATTTCTGTGTAATGTTGAGTTTGACGAGTCGTGAATGATAGTTGGAGGTCCAGATAATGTTACAGTAGCTAAGGTACGGGAGAACTAATGTGTTATATAGTGATTTTAATGTGTAGTCTGGAAGGTGATGTTTAACTCTGTAGATTGTACCTATTGCGTGAGAGGCTTTGGTAGTGATAGAGTTAATATGCTCATTCCATGTTTGTCGTCGATTGTGATGCCAAGGAATTTAGTTGAATGTACCGGGGAGATTGTCTGGTTATCAATGGTTAGTGTTTCAT
This sequence comes from Ophioderma brevispina, assembly GCA_023653785.1. Lineage (NCBI taxonomy): Eukaryota > Metazoa > Echinodermata > Ophiuroidea > Amphilepidida > Ophiodermatidae > Ophioderma > Ophioderma brevispina. The sequence continues at coordinate 31,003 of JAMKCH010053819.1, forward strand.
TGTGATTTGTGTTGTGCGTAGAGAAAGGCATGTAGTTAGTTTTGGAAACATTGAGAGAAAGTTTGTTAGCCCGAAACCAGTCTGTGATTTTTGCGAGTTCGTGATTCATGTTATTAAAAAGTGCACTAAGGTTAGGGTCTGAGAGAAATGTTTGTGTCATCAGCAAATAAAATTAGTTTTAGTGTGCTGGAAGTGTTTGCGATGTCGTTCATGTAAATGATGAAAAGTAAGGGTCCAAGGATTGAGCCTTGCGGGACGCCAACTGTGATAGGTTTGATAGATGATTCGGTGGAATGTGCATAGACTGATTGTGAGCGGTTAGTTAGGTAACTCCTGAACCACTCAAAGGCTACACCACGGACACCGTAATGATAAAGCTTGTGAAGAAGAATGTCATGGTCAATGGTGTCGAAAGCCTTTGAGAGATCCAGGAATACCCCCATGGTGTGGAGTTTATTTTTTAGTGCAAGGTTAAGGTTGGTTGTTAGTTCAAAGAGTGCCATGTAGGTCGAGCGTTTGGGCCTAAAGCCGTATTGTTCGTCGACGAGAATGCTGTGCTTATTGAGAAATGTAGACAAACGTCAAGTAGTTTTGAAAAAGATGGAAGAACAGAAATGGGCCTGTAATTAGCAATGTCATGTGCATCTTTGTTTTTGTAAATAGGAATGACTTTGGCTGATTTGAGGTGATCTGGGAAAATACCTATGAGAAGTGATTGGTTAAATATGTGCAAAAGAGGCGATATGATGTTATCATATGATTTGTTAGCAATCCCAGGGTCTATCTTGTCGGTACCTGCACTTTTCCCAGGTTTTAGAAGGTGACGAAGTTTGTGCATTTCATCTAATGTAACTAACTGGATTGAGGAAAATTGAGGTGGGTGTGGTTTTTGGAAGGTGTTTAATAAATGGGTTATTGGAAGGTGGAATTTTGTTAGCCAATTTTTTGCCCAGATTAGTAAAGTGATCGTTGAATGCGTTAGCTATTGCAAGCGGGTCAGTTATGTGTTTATTTTTAAGAGTGAAAAAGTCGGGGATTTGTTTAGTAGATACTTTCCTGCCTAGAATGTTGTTGAGGAATGTCCAGGTTTTGGTAAGATAATTTTTGAATTTCTGAATTTGTTCTGTGTTGTGTTTTTTCCCCTGGCGATACGAATAGTGTGAGTTAATTTGTTTTTGTATTGTTTGTATTTCTGTTTGGTTGCTGGTGTGTTTTTCTTCAGATATGTTTTATAGAGCGTGTGCTTATGTTTGATTGACTTGGAAATGGCTGTTGTCATCCAGGGTTGTTTGCGACTAAGGTTTTTTAGGGTCTTCTTTTGTAATGGGAATGAATCGTTGTAATGTTTGGTATAAGTTATTATGAAGTTGTTATATGCAGTGTTAGGGTCATTTTCTGTGAGTATGTTTTCCCATGATTCAGTGTTGAGTCTGCGGTTAAAGGTGCGGATGTTGTGATCTCTGTAGTCCCGTTTGGTGATTGTTGTTTTTGTGGGGGTGACTATAAAACAAAGACCCAAGACCCCAAAGACCCAAGACCCCCTCAACTATAAAACAAAGACCCCCTCAACTATAAAACAAAGACCCCCTCAACTATAAAACAAAGACCCCCTCAACTATAAAACAAAGACCCCCTCAACTATAAATATATGTCAAAATTATCGTAAATCAGTGGCGTAGCCAGGGGGGAGAACGTGCCCCCCCCAACCGTGATGTTCCGTCGGTACATAACGGTCCGTCGGTACCCCCGGTCGGTACCTTTGTCTAAAAAAACGGGTAAGCTGTTGTTTTGAGCGCGAGGTGCATGATATGAAATACAGAGAAGCTCATAACAATTGGTTACTGCTTAATTGGTCAATACTAGTACTACCTATCTCTATCTTTACGTTGGCTGTGATTTTGCATTTTGGAGGGGACGGTAAAACGCGAGCCGGGAAAAATTGTTTGTTGGTACAATACACGTGTCGGTACATCCACAAATATGTGCCCCCTCGTCAACAAAATCCTGGCTACGCCACAGAGCAGAGTCGTTTTTGTCTTTTATTTCTTTGCGATATCCGGTTTATCGTGTTTATTTTGAGATGTAAATGCTCCATTTTCATTATCCTCATCGTCAATGTGCCGCTTTTTGCATGAATGAATCTATCCATGACTGAATCTCAATGGCCGACGATCTATAATCGCTGTTAGAATTCCTCAGACCACACACTGATATGACAGTGTGTGTGTAAGCTGTTTTGGCGCAATCCGGTAAGCTGATCCCCAAATATGTTACACACAGCTGTGTATGCATGGGCGGAGCTGACGAGGTCGAGTACAAACACGTGCGTTTTATGTATTATGCGAATACTCCCTGAGTATTGCGCCAAAACAAGCTGTTTTGGCGCAATCCGGTAAGGTGATCCCCAAATCATGTTACACACAGATGTGTATGCATGGAGCGGAGCTGACGTCGAGGTAGACTGTACCCCAGTCTCGGCTCTGTCTCTGGGTTTAGAGCGCACTTGGTTAAAAGATAATGCTAGACTCGGGGCTAAACTAAAAACTAGATGACTTTTCAGCTTACCACCCCCGGACAGCCCTGCCAACCAACTTGTCCAATTGCCACAGGGGCTCTGGAATTTAAAATAGGTAGGGAGTAGCTAGTCTTTGTCAAACGGACGCATCGCCTTGATCCACCAAACGCGATAGCGCCGAAGGGCGCGTGTCGAACGCCGGGGCGTGAGGCCGAGCGAGGCGTCTTTGCGCCAATTGTATTCCCTGTGCAAGCATAATGTGTCAATCAAATATGTCTCATCGTAAGCACCGCCAAATTTCACGATGGGCAAGGTTTCAATACTTGGCAATATCGATGACGTCGCCCGTCAACAAATTACCATATCGTTTGCACGGCCTAATTAGCATACGATTTCAAAGCAAAATGCTCGACGAAGCTCTGCGAGTACGAGCAGGGATCCTAAATTAAATCGGGATAGGACACTCGATCAACGAAGGGATGCCATACTGCACAGGAATCTGCATGACTCCGTCACTTAGGATCACCGGTCGTCGTGGAGTGTTCCGTTACGCATTCCCGATTACGTAATAATGCATAATTAATCGGGTTACTTATCGTACATGGTGCCTATTACTGTGGCAATAATATTAATCCTGAAAAGCTAAAAAAATGTATTTTTTAACAGTTGAAAGGATTTTTTTTCTAAATGTATTAAAGAAGGCCATCAAAATTTAGGGTTGGGGATTTATCCGTTTTATGTAAAATTACGATATGAAGCCACTTATGCATTACACTCCCGTTAAGGCTGGTATTAGATAATTTTTCAACCGGCGATGATAAACATTTTTGGCTTTTCTTTTCAAGATTCATATCCACTGCATATATGCCTGCGAATCGTCTATGGGGCATTTTGTACCCAGTGTAACCGCATGGTACGAGTGCGAGTGAGTACGTACGGTATGTGAGATGGCTGATGGGCTAGTTGTAGCCCAGCTCTGCCAGAAATAAAAGTCCCCAGTAGAGTATTCCCACCTTCCAGGCACAAAACACAGAATATGAGACTAGACTAAGGCATACGTCAGTCATTTATCAAATATCGTACTACAGTGACCAGTCAAAATTGCCACTCACGGACAAGGGTTTTAAACATAAATTAAAATGATGACTCCTGACCCATGTATCATCATGCCACCGCAAATGTGACGTGTGGAGAACATCCCAAAATTCAGCCAGAAATGAAGTCATATAGTTCACAAATTCCGCCGAGAATTTAGGGGAAACGCACCTCCTAGTCTAGACAAGAACACTTACTCGGCAACTTACCATGACATAATTAACAAAGGCAACTCCAACATACTGTACAATTGAAGGCTAAACTCTCGGACCGAACCATGACGGGAACCACGGCGAACGATGCATGCAAAACTAAGGTACTACAATACATTCACTACAATGACTGAATTCACCTTATAGTAAAAGTATCCACATTAGTCAAGGAGCACGTAGCTTCAAATACGTCATCTTATAATCAGCCACGCATGACCGGCACTCAGCACAGAATGCTGCTGGCTCGAATAATCATACAACCGTCACCGGGATCCTACACAATGCAAACGATAATCCAAAGATTTTCACCGGGCCGTTTTAACACCAGCAATAAAGTGTTCGCCATTTACATCCCAGCTTGCGTATCGGGATCTAGCTGGCATGGCTGTATTCGCTTTGTTTTGAATCCGTACCAAAATCTCAATAATTGAAGGGAGTGATAGTCCAATAAACTCGTATTCTGGGAACTATTTTAAGCGAACGATGACCTCATCATTGACCAAACAACGATCGCTATAGTTTCGGATTAAGAAATATCCCGAAAAACAATGAGTACAAAGAAAAGGAAATAATTGCGAAAAGGCTTTGATTACGACTCAGCTTTGAGCTGTCCAGAGAGGGGCGGACGCGGACTCACACAAATTGAATAAATAATCAAAGCCTTGATAAAAGGCTAGGATTAGCCCGCCGAGACTGTACGAATCTGTAGGGAAACTGGCTCAGCAGTATCGATTCACAAGTAACGTGACAGCATTACCTTGCGCACATCACGGGATAATTTGAAGGACTATCCGGGGACCCAGATACAAACACAACAGGTGGTATAATGGCCCCCCCCCCCCCCCCCCCCCTCGCGCCACATAGGCCAAAGAGGTTCTATATAGAGGCAAACGGTACGTAATCTTTAGAAATACACCGTCTCGCATGTTTGCCGACCACAAAGAAAAACCTTAGGTACCACAATAGAAAGCAATGGCTGCCTCAACTTCTTCCACATACTGTGGGTGCCGCATTGCATATACAGTAATCGGTAGTGATAAAATTAATGTATGTGTTAGAGGTGGCAAGGGTAATAATGATGTACCTGGATCATTGTGCGCAGTACTCTTTTTTCTCATAATGCAATGCGCGATTAGGTGAAAGAGTATTCAGTGAGGTCGGGTTATTAAATCAAGACATGATGGTGTCATTTCATTCGTTGCGTGGCCATGGGTAGACAAAATTTAACCACCCAAGCACCCAACATCCAACAATGATATTTGGCTGATTGTTTTGTATCGATTGCCATTAGGTTATACGGCACCCAAACTGATAAGTATTCCGTTGCAATATTAAAAATGTCAGCGCCCAGAACGGACGAATGGTTTTGAATGCGTTTCACCCCCTTGGAAACATAGGTATCGTTATCGATTACGCGACCGCAGCTCCTTTATCAGAGTGAACAAGTGTGGAAAATAAACAATAGCAAATTAAAAATAAAAGACGGGGAAGGAGAAGCTAAGAAATCATAAAATTGTGGCCTTGTGGATTTTCATCGTTTTTGTTTTTTGTTTGTGGTTGCAGTGGCATAACCAGCGGAAGGGGGGGGGGCAGGGGCGCAAGCCCCCAATGAACCCTTGCCCCCCCCCTTTTCAAGCCCCCCCCCAAATGAACTGAACTTTTGTACAGTGTCTAAGGGAGAAGGACCCAAATTTGTGTCAGCTAATGGGTCAGCTAGTAAATTATCATACTTGTATTTTCCTAAAAAGTAAAGGTCACAATACCACATATAACACGATTTTCTTTAATTTTCCATACCATTTCCTCCCTATCACTTTTATGTGACTGATGGTTCTTTACGTTTTGCTTTATTTTGTGATTTCTTTATTTTACTATTTTACAAATAACAAAACTTGAACTCAAGGAATCAAAAATAAACGAGAACTTATTCCCCGCAGCATTTGCAGCGAATAGCGGCTTGTTTAAAAATGAATAATTCTATACTCTAATCAGATAAACAACGTACTCACCTGTTTGTGACGGAGGCATTTGACCCAAAGAGAAAGCCCTGTCCCTCCTGTACCCCCAAAACCACAGGCCCTACGCAGGGGGGGGGGGGTCACTTTCTAATGATTTTTTAAATAAAAAAGATCAATAATTTATAGAAAATTCTGACTAGAAAAACTCCACTTTTGGGTGATGAGAATTGTTCACAAAGTTTAATTAAAAAGGGAGCATTTTTAGATCAACTTTACCCAAAATAGTCACTTTTTCTAAGCCTGCACCCCCCCACCCAAAAAAAAATTATGCGTATGGACCTGCCTTACCAATGTTTATTGAAAATGGTGCATGCGGGGAACGGGAAGGGGAAATCTGGATTATTGGAGATTTTGGCCCGAAATCATGCTCCAGGCGCATATATTTTCCAACTCGTCTCATAGGGGCGCTATTCAGTATTAGGTGTGCGCTTTATTACGTTAATATTATAGTGAAGTATTAAAAAGAACGACTTACTGCCGGCTCGGATTGCGTGGCGTGTGTCTGTGGGCGCTCGTCTCGTATCTTAAAGGTCGGGGGTTCGAATCCCACTCCCAGGAACAAAATTAGTTTATGTTTTTTTGTTTTAGAGTTGGAGATTGCAATCATAAAAACAATTCAGAGTTGTGAGATTGAAGTAGGAAAAAATTGAATAGCTGCATTATGAGATTATAAGACTGGTCATGGTCCTGGAGCCAGATTCGGGAAAGAATCTCCGAGACGTGCGGGAATCCTCCCCCTAGTCAAAAAACATACGTTTATGGCAACGCCATTATGGCAAGCCATAAAGGCAAAAAAGTATTGCCGCAACGCGTTGTGGAAAGTTTGCACGCGTTTGTGAAGGTCGCAACGCGTTGGGAGTTTATATTTTGAAATACTCCCCAGATATTAATTTTGATGTCCGACAACCGCTGAACTGCCGCACCGCGTTGCTGTAATGTCGCAACGCGTTGCCGAATGGTCGCAAACGCGTGTGACTTTCTCACAGACGCGTTTGCGGCAATACGTTATGGTTCCCGTTATGGCTTGTTAACCTTAGCACGGCGTTGCGAAGCTGCAACGCGTTGTGAATGAAGATCGCAAACGCGTTGTGAAGGTTTGCAACGCGTTGGAAAGTATCTAGCAACGAGTTGTGGGTCTATTTTTTGAAATACGTCACAGAAATTCATGATTTTGATTGGCCGACACCGCAAACGCGTTGCTTGAAATGTCGCAACGCGTTGCCGAAATGTCGCAACGCGTTGCTACTTCTCGCAACGCGTTTTTGCAGCAGAGCAATACGTTATGGCCTTTATGGCTTGCCAGACGCGTGCGACAACCCCATGTGGTTTCAACAGCCGATCAGTTCCCAGGGCCGTCTTACAATGCTGCGCACAAAAAATAGCCGTCACACTGATTGGTCTTGCTAAGTGTCTCTTACGCACATTACGGCACGTCGAGAGACAGTGCGAGGATATTACCAGAAAACCATGTGTTTTGACTAATGTTTGTGGCGGAAGTAATTCCCACGACCTCGGGGGAGATGGAGACGTTTTCCCTACAGATTCGGGTTCGGAGGGGAGGGTCCACGGATATGGGTTGAGAGTCTGTGTAAAAATTTCAAGTCGCTTAGGGTTTTCATCACCGTGGACCCGAAGGGAGGGTTCTTCGCTTTTCTAAACGTCGAGGTCGAGTACAAAACACGTTTGTTTTAGTATTAGGCAAATGACTCCTGAGTTATTGCGCCAAACAAAAAACAAGCTGTTTTGCGCAATCGGTACGGTGATACCCAAATCATGTTACACACAGCGTGTATGAGGCGGAGCTGAGAGGTCGCTGTACAAGCACAGGCATATGTTTATGGCGACTGACCCCACTGAATGTATTGCGCCAACAGCCTTAGGTTGACCATATAGCCGACGATGCCGCGCCGGCGAGTAAACATCTTAAAGCCATATTGGCACATTTTTTTTGAGAGCGCCCCCATTTTCAAAATTTGATAATATTTTCACAGTTACTTGGTTAATTGTCTTGCAAACTATATCGCCAACGAGAATGCTAAAAAATGCGTATTTATGTCAAAATAAGGCGATTTTGTAATTAGAATTGGGATCCCAGATTGTACTTACGGCATAGCTGGAAATGCACGTTTATGTCGCGTCCAGGATGAAAAGTCCACCGTCAAAAAACTAACCTCTACTTGACTGCCCGAACTCTAGTAAACAACTAATGGATGAGCGTGGAACACATGTACTGGTGCTATTTCCCGGCTATTTCAGCATTGTGAAGGACGTTTTCCAGCAGCCGTTGAAATTTATTATCGGGTATCCCCGATAATAATTATTCTAGTACAAAATTCTTCGTTTGTGACACTAGACATTTTCGAGCTTAACCATTCACAGGTATAAGTTGTTACTAGCCGCTACCAATGCAACCGTGTAAAACATCTCCAAATTTTTGAAAAATTGGGGGCGCCCTTCAAAAAATGTGCTAATCTTGCTTTAAAAGTGGAACAGAACCACTACTGTTTTTTAATTTCAAAAACTGTTAGATTACTGGAACATAACTATTAACAGCTTTGGTACACTGACACAGCTTCTTCAAATACTTTTAAAACTGGAATTCTGTTCTTTAGCGTGGAACTTCCAATTTAAATAATTATACATTCAATCACATTTATAATATGATTTCCGAAACATCCTTGACAAAACCATGCACATATCGTCTTGCATCGAAAACAAACTTGAAACTGTGCGAGAAAATCAAATGGCGCCAGCCAAATCAAAACAGCTTTTTTCCGAGTTACGGTACCATGACGTAGAAAGTTCGAAGAGATCACGAGAAAAGGAAAAGGTTTGGTATCGCTTTTGATATCGGGGCATTGCAAATAAATCCCCTAACATTTAGTAATAATAGATGAATCCATCCCATAATTAAAATTAAGGAGACAAGAAGGTGGGTTTTGGCAGGAATTTCATTTTTTGAAAGTAAGTAAAAGGGGTAAGTATGCAAACGGATGAGAGAAGGAGGATATGCAAGGAAAGAAGAATTGGGTTGGGTCTTTGTTTAACGAGATGAGGGGGTCTTTGTTTGCATAGTTGAGGGCGGGGGGGGTCTTTGTTTTATAGTTGAATAGTTGAGGGGGTCGTTTTATAGTTGAGGGGGGGGTCTTTGTTTTATAGTTGAGGGGGGGGGTGGGTCTTTGTTTTTGTAATAGGTGAGGGGGGTCCTTTGTTTTATGTTGAGGGGGGGGTTCTTTGTTTTATAGTTAGAGTGGGTGCTTGTTTTATAGTTGAGAGTGGGGGTACTTGGTTTTATAGTTGAGGGGGCTCTGTGTTTTATAGGGGAGGGGGGGTATTTGTTTTATAGTTAGGTGTGGTCTTTGTTTTATAGTTGAGGGGGTCTTTGTTTTATAGTGAGGGGTATTTGTGTGGATAGTTGGAGGGGGTCTTTCTTTGTTTATAGGTGAGGGGGTCTTTGTTTTATTAGTGAGCGGGGTCTTTGGTTTATAGTTAGGTGGTCTTGTTTTATCGTTGAGGGGGGTCGTTCTTTGTTTTATAGTTGAGGGGTCTTTGTTTTCTAGTTGAGGGGGTCTTGGGTCTTGGGTGGTTTCTTGGGTCTTTGTTTTATAGTCACCCGTTTTTGTTGCGTACTTGTGCTTGAGGAATGTAATAACGAAGATTGGGAAGTGATCTGTAGTGTCAGTTACAAATATCCCTGGTGTGGAGTCTGTGTCATTGGAGTTGGTGATAATGTTATCAATGAGCGTGGCTGTGTTATGCGTAATTCGTGTGGGTCTATTAATTTTGGGAATATAAGAGTTTGCAAGCGATGTGTTAATAAAGTCATTAATGTGTGGATGAGTAGAATATTTGAGAAGATTAATATTAAAGTCACCGACAACATATACATCACTGTTGGTTTTGTTTAGTTTAGTGAGAAGCTGCTCGAAGCTGTTGTTAACATTTTGGATTGTGTGTTCATGCAGTCTATAAATAACTCCGACAGTTATGTGTTTGGGTCTATTGTTGGTGTTAATGGTGAGATCGATGAAAAGTGAGTCAAATTCTGGTCCTGGTGTCGTGTCAATGATTTTATGTGAGAGGTGATTTTTTATGTAAAGACAAACTCCCCTTCCTCTGCCAGTGAGCGGTCCTGGAATGTACGTGTAGCCATTAAGTGAGGTGGTGACTTGGTGTCAGTGAGCCATGTTTCTGAAAATGCTAAAACGGAGAATGAGTGGTTGAGGTGATCAAGGTAGTTAGTGATTTCTTCATATGATTTTGTGATACTGCGACAGTTGAAATGGAATATGGAAAATGAGTCGTTGCATGATGGTTTAATTAGTTTGTTGAAACTACCTTCTGTGTGATAGCGGGAGTCAGAACCAGAACTCTTTGTGGGTGTGGTGAAGGATGGGTGGTCACATGTTTGAGATGATATGGGATCTGTGAGTAACGGGTTGATGCAGAGGGAGTTAAGTTTGATGATGTTCAATTTGGTGTCGGTGAAATATTCAATGAGTGATGCGCGAAAGTCTTCATCATGAATCTGGTGGTTAAATGGTAGTTCGTCTATTGCAAGGCACGGCATACAGAAAAGAATAGTTCAAGGTAAAGTAAAAGCGAGCAGGGGTTGTGAGAGAGACAAGGAACTTGAGACAGGGATTGAATGAAGTAAGCTGAAAAAGGGAGAAAAAAGAGCTGAGAGGGAAACGGGTAGATAACAGTGAGATAATACCAACAACAACACATACAACACATAACAAGGAAATACAGGGTGGGTTGGGGGAGACAAGTAACTGGATGATACTAATTAATATTTGAGTTGAAACCAATGAGCAATAATAAATTGAGAAAAAACCGCCAAAACTGTATGTAGTGAAACTGATGAGAGATAAGGGTCAAATCAAATTTGTATAATAACGCGCCCACATAGACATAAACTATTTCGCGCCCATATAGCCATAAAACTAATTCTTACATCGTATGATGAACGTAAACGCAACACTGGTAGAATCCATTCGTCCTGATTGCCACAATCGAAAACATCGTTTGTGTTATCCGTTTGCTGCAAACGATGGGTTAAGTAACTTATCGTCAATATCTGTACAGAAATGATAACTTGAGCCGCTCGCCAAACTTGCTCCATTCTCTTTGAAAAAGCAGATTTGTAATTTTGTTGATATCTGAAATAAGGGAAATAATATTTCAATTTAAGGAAGGTGATTTTAATACACTAATAACATACGGTTTGTCTATTATTCCTGTTTTAATATCTCACTGCCCCCGGCAGGGGGTGGGTGGTGGGGAGGGGTACTGGGTATTGTGGTCGTGATACAAACAACTAGAAACAGCAGAAAAAACAGATTTGTAATTTTGTTGATATCTGAAATAAGGGAAATAATATTTCAATTTAAGGAAGGTGATTATAATAATACACTAATAACATACGGTTTGTCTATTATTCCTGTTGTAATATCTCACTGCCCCCGGCAGGGGGTGGGTGGTGGGGAGGGGTACTGGGTATTGTGGTCGTGATACAAACAACTAGAAACATGGCCAGGCCTTGAGTCTTGCAATGTAGGGTATCAAATTCGACCTATGCCTTTGTCAGTTTTTCATACGGTATCATTCGTACTTCAGTGTCAAAATGTTGGTGTCTGAAAGAAAGCTACTTTTTTTCTCATTTTCATTTTTTCTCATGAGGGCACATGTGGTCCAGTGGATACAACGACTGCCTCATGATCCAAAGGTCTTGGGTTCGAGTCCCACTGAGGCCAATGTGTTGTGCACTTGGGCAAGGCACTTTACCTCGCTTGCTTCTCTCCACCCAGGTGCAAAATGGGGAGCTGTTAGGAATATTGTCCATTGAGCGCCGCTCAAAGGTATGAGTATGCCTTGGGCGTTTTTTAAGGCAGCTGACATATTCTAGTGGCAGCGGAATAAATGTAAAGCGCTTTGATACATTGTGAAAGGCGCTATATAAATGCCGACATTTATTTATTTTACCCCGTGAAATCTTAGGTCTATAAAGAACGTTTGTTTTGCCGTTTGGATGAACGCGTAAAATGTGCCCCAGTTTGGTCGACCACTAATCATTTACACAGTATATAATTATGGGGCTTACAAAAATTAAGTTTTTCACGCTCACATAAAAATAGATGGCAATATCGGCTTGGAACTTCACAGATGGGGATTTTGAAGTCGAGGTCATTCAATCAAGATGAAAACTTCATATAATTAAATCGAGTCATCCCCTTTGAAATCCATGGTAAAATTGCCTGATCTCGGGTCTCATATAGGGTATCCATTTTAACATAAGTCATGCCAAACAAAGGCTGAAGACTGAACAAGTTTTAGTTAATTTTGTCGACTAGCTATATGTTCTAGCTCTCTTTGCATCATATGCGTCTTTGACTGCAATTTCACCACTTTCCAGTCCTGGGAGAAAAGTTGTTTCCATAGAGAATTGCGCATATATTTCTGATCACCTGAGGTCTGAATAATCTCTCAAACGTCATGAACACATTGCCGAATTCCCGAAGTCTTCCCAAGCTGTATCACAAAATATGACGTCACCACGCCGTTAATGAGCGGTGCTCTTCATCTATCATCGGAACCAGTTGCGATGAAGTTTGATCGTGCAGCAGGTGTATGCATTGTTTCCCGCCATATTGCGAAGGGCAAAAAGCAACTGCCCTGTTGTTTCAATCGACGACTCAGACCCGCTATCCATGTGTAGAGGTCAGTGCGCGTTATCTAGCGCGTTGTCATGGTTGTTCATGCTTGGTAAGCGCGGTATAGACCGTATTCAATATGACGTCAGCCACCAGACATGTTGGTGGGCAAGATGCATACATTCCAGGACTACAATACATTAAGCTGTGAATCGATCCATGTTTAGCGATTGCACAGGGATCATTGACAGGTGAATGTATTGTAGTACTGGAATGCGTCTATCTTGTCCACCAACATGGCTGGCTATTGAATACGGTCTATAGGCCTACTGTCAGCAATCATTGAGTTTGTATTGTGATATTTTTGATCGCGATTCAGCGCGAACTAGTTGAGGTTGACAACCAGTTATGCTCCTGGAGTGTTATGTGGTGAAAATCTTTTCTGGACCATGTGGTGCCTGGTGATCAGAAACTCCAGGGTGCAAAGCAGTTGACCTTGCAACGATTTTGACGTCACATTATGCCAGCGACTGGAGACCGCACAATCAATCAATTTCTATAAGCAAAAAGCAATTTCACATAGATAAACACAAGCTTATGGAGATGACGGAAAGACCAGGGATGATCATGTGCACTTTAAAGGGATATGGCGCGATCGTTACCCTCATCCCCTTACACATACCCAAAAAGTTGATATTCTCATATCATAAACATTAGCACAAGTATTGCATGTGCGCCACGAGACATACGCGCAGAATAGATCTTCTCTAGAAGAAATTAGTAATTAGGCATTTCTGTCAGTATACCAACAGAAATGACAAACAGTGGCCTATGGGGCACCGTGATACTAACATTTGTTCATAAAACACAACGCACCTTCATAACCAAATGCAATTCTGGCAAATAAACTTCTCTCATCACATTAAATGAAGCATACCCGGGGAAGCATACACAAAATAAAGCAGCGCGAATGCATCTTTAAACCAAACAAGTCACCAAAAATATTTACAATATTAACTTTTGAAACTTATCCAAAATAATTGAGAGATATTGATAATCGCATTACACGTGACACTTCAATGGTAAAGCAAACTAAAGTTTACCTCTTCAGTCAGACATCAAACATTACTTGAATCCTTGTGCTAGAACTATTGCTGAATGCAGAAAACTTGGTGCAGTACCACGTTGTTTATGCTCCGTCTACACGTAGATTTTATAGACTGTATAGACCAGTTAACATTCTATGTCACTTCTTTTGTTGCCTGCGAATCCATTCATGCGAATCGTTATGGCCCATATTAATTACAAAAAAGCTGCTGCTTAGCAGATAATTGCCAGTTGGTGGTAACCGTCAGGCCGACCGGTATGTTTGCGGAAGATACCAGGCCCAGCATGTTTACAACATTCAGAACTTGTAGTGCTCGAGTACGAATACATACTCGTACTCGAGTACGAGTACATTTTGTATACTCGGTACTCAACTCGTTACTCAGGCTTGGGTACTCCGTACTCATACTGTACTCAGGTATAAATACTCGTACTCATACTCGTACTCGGGATTTTAAATTTGCCGTGTACTCATACTCGTACCGTAAGCAGGATCCAAATACCATACTCATACTCGTACTCGGAAAAGGACTACACTACAAACAAAAATAAGTTGAGGCATGAATTTTATGCTGAAAAGGGAAATTAACAAGAAATCATACAATGAGGAACAAAAATTGTGATTTTCACCCAAATGGTGATTTACATGTATACTACAAATGCTCCATTCCATGACAATTTAATGCCAAGCAAACCCCCATTTATCCAATCCAGTTTGTTTCCTTTGACAATGGTAGGTGTAGACTAAGCCTACTGTGGAGAGGGGTGAATAGGTCAAAGTGATTAAACGGAACTGTTTTTAACCAGCAGAAAATCGACACACCGATTTAGGTTGACCATACAAAATTCCCCTATAACAAGACACGAAGCTTAAAAAGGATGTGTTCCGAAAATGGTGGCTATTTTGGGGATGCAGGTTTCAAATTTGAAAGAAAAAGTCTGGGATAAGTATGTGACTAGGGTATGGGTTTCCAGCATGTGACAAACATGGTATGGATATGAGTTGTTAAGGTTTCCCGGGGAAGGTACAAGACTATGGGTACGGTACAGGTACACATTTTTATACCCGGTGTGAAAGTAATCATATCCGGCAGGTATCATAGTTCCGGGCTCCATAGACGATAACGGAATAAAAAGAGTGAAACTAATGTTGCGTTGAAAGTCAACTGACTCGATTCGCCCGATTGTTCACCATTGTTCCGGAATGTGAAGCCCGGAGGACCATATCTCTGCCCCCACCGGGGATGGGATACCGCATGTATGCATAAGTACACATAATTTAGTGAGTAAGGTGACTGTGCCCTTGACGGTTATTCATCCTGGGCCAACTGCCCAAACAAGCATATTCCTTACATGTAAACAACTGAACTTTTGTTTTTGCTCTAAAGAAACCAACAACAAATTTCGAGCAAAAATTACACAGGTTCAGTCTAAATCATTCTCAAGTTCTGGTGGCGGGAAGGGGAGTGTACATCATCCCATTATTATTGCAATCGTCAATCTTTCATTGTAATCTCATCAACCAGATTAAGAAGGGCTGTGCAATTTGCAAAGAGTACTCATACCTCACCTTGTACTCATGCAAATTACTCGCTACTCATACTCGTACTCGGTACAAGGACTCGTAATCATACTATAAATCAGAGCCAAAAGTACTTGTACATCATTACCATCATACTCGGGATTTAAAATTTGGCTGTTACTCATCACTCGTACTCGTACTCAGGACACAACTCTCAAAACTGCGGTACTCATTACTCGGGGGGTCGTTTCAAGTACTCGTACTCATACGCGTACTCAGAACAAGTCTTCATACTACAAGTCTGGGCCAACAATTGGCTGTGACTGATCTATATTTACATGATTGTATGTACCATGCCATCGACGTAAACCTAACGAAGTTTAAAATTTAGTAGATTGAGCTGATGACGTCAGTCAGTAATTATTATTCACTGTGAAATGTTAGGAAGGGACTTTCGGCATGATTGGCACAATAACAAATATAGGCAAGCGACCTTGCTATATTGTGTCCCAATTACTGCCCACATCTACAGTTCAAATCATACATAGTACTCAGGCCCTATTATGGTAGAACGTTCCTATAGAATTCCCAATTATGCAAATGAGATATTGCACCTTTAAGTCCGTCATGCACTATGATTGTGCATTAGCGCAGGATGGAATCAATGGCACTACCTCATTTGTATACTTGGGACTTCTATATGAACGTCTACCAAAATTATGGCATATGTGAATTCAATTCCGTATCTGCCAGTAAATGTATGGTTGTACATTTCCGAGGTATTCTCTTACCTAAAAACAGATACGTCACATTTGTTTTTTTGTAGAAGACAACTCAATTAGGTATTGGGATGCTTTTAAAATTGTTGATGAGATTTCTGATAACTTCGAAGACCAACGCTTTTAAAAAACCTTAAATTTTATCACTTTTAATCTTTTGTTTTAACCCAATCACCCTTTCACATCATATTAGACTTAATGTGTACTGACATTCCCAACAATAATACAGTTTATAATTCAGTTATTTTAGACCTCAATAATCGGAACCTTTTTTCCAGAGTGTTCTTTGACCACTACTGAGGTCACAGAAATTTTCTTTTTTCGTGTACAAGAAAATACGCATGTTTGGCGGCCGTGACCTCCCACTTGTTAATTTTTGCTTTCCAACAATGCAGACTTGTGGGCAGACCGCATTTGTTTTGAATAAGCTTTAGTTTTGCCGTTTTATTGTTTTGTCATAATAAGGTCAATTAAACACACACACACTATGCAAAAGTATTGGGTGTTTAGGCATTTCTCCCGGAGGTTTTCTTCTGCCCAGCAAGAAGATTACTCCTGAATTGGACAAAACCCAATGCAGTGGTACACATTCTTAATTGTTTGGAATACCCCATCCATTGTTTGTCCACTGTACGGCTACTGAATTAAGCTGTTTTAGATCAAGAGCTTCTCATATTCCAGGGCCATGGTCGTGTATATAAATACCCTACTTGCACTGTTCCCTGGTGATAGTGGCATTCCCTGCTTGAATGAGACCTAGTCCTCACCATGCTTTGTATGTAACAGTTTTTCTCCTGATTGGTTGGGCACTTTGCACAATTTTTGCTTGACATATTTCACTGTAGAATGACTGCTATAGCTAATTTTATAACCAAAATAATACTTCCAATGTTATAATATCCAATTGTTCTACACAATGCATGGTTTGTATGTACTATTTTAACCTGATAGCTTAGAACTATTCATTAAGCAGACTAATATTACATGTGTGGTAAACAGGCACACTTTTTGTACACAATGTATGGCAATATTACTACACAATATGCCATATGGTTCTTAATTGCATTAGGTCTTTGCATTTGGACAAGAAGTTCCATTTATAAACAAATCCTTTAAAAAAAAGGCAGTGGCCGCCCCAAGGAGTGAGTCTTGTTTTGGTTGTTCTGTGTGGTTGGGAAATACTGAATTTAAGAAAGAAACGAATATCAGATTTGAATTCGTGCAGTTTTATTGGAATTTGCTTAGTACAAACTCAATTTAAATTAGTATAAAAATAGATATATATTGATTAGGTTGAAACTGAATGTCTTGTTTTGTCACATAGGTTGCTCTTATATTGATGCCTGGCATGGTATTCATTGGTAATACCTGAATTGCTGTGTACATGTAGCTTTGTACATGTCAAACAGTTTTCAAACGAAATTGTGTTACAAACTCATTTATTTTTCTTTCGCAAATTGTGAAACTAAGATGCAGAAGATTGGCCTTTTTAAGGACTCGTCCTTGTTTTAGGTTAACCACTTTGATAGATATGTGAGGTCATGGTGTTAGTCAACAGATTTCATTTTCATGGCTTTCCCATGCAACCCCTCACCCCTCACCTACAACTAATTCTAACTCGATTTTTAGGACATATACGACATCTTCTTAAATTTTACTGTTAGCCACATATCAAATTTTGGGCCATTGGACCGTTGGGATGCCATCTTGGATCTAAGGAGATCAGTAATATAAAGTGGTTCATTTAGTTGAAAGGTCTTTCAAATGATTTGTCTCATCATAAATGAATCAAAATATACCGTGTGTCCCACAAAAAACCGCAACACTTTGTCATCCGCAATAAGTTGTGAACAAACCATTGATTACTTGTTCCTGTTATTGTAATTAAGGTAAGAGAGTACTGTTAGCTAATATCCATGAAAAAATCAATTGTGATAGCGTTTATATGACCCCAACAATCAGTAACCCGCAGGACCCATTTGAACTATGTATGACCGTAAAATTGCTAGAAAAATCGTAGAAAAATCGTACGCTCAAACACAGTTACAAAAAAAGCGGACGTAATGACTGAGGAATACGCATGCGTGTTCACCGTCGTTATACTGCATGTTGCAGCCATACTGTAGTTAAAATTTTCGAGACTTGCGAATCGTTTTGTTCAATTAATTTAGGGGACTGTGGTTTGATTTGAAGTCCCGTGGGATTTCAATGATTAACGCATCACACCTATTTAGATACCTTAAGTAGATCCCAAAGAACAAGAACAAGTTGGAGATTCCCGGGGTGGCAGAATTGCGGGCATATATGATTTTTCAAAATGGCCGCCTTTTGGTAATTTTCCAAATCATAACTCGAGTTGTGAATTGTGCTAGGAAGCTGTTTTGGTGTCAAAACACGTATGTTAAGCACCCACAAGTCTGGCAGGGATAAAGCCTAGATTATAAAATGAACATTAAGACTGGCGCCATTTTGTTTTTTTCAAAATGCTGCCAATTAACATGTTTATTGTACATTTTCAGCAGTCATTTCATTCATTGGTGATTTCCATACAAATTTAGGGTACAGTCTCAAGGTGTATATAAAGTGTTTTTGGATTTGTTGAGAGTAAATGTTAATTCTTCAAACCATCTTGTATAATTTTATATTATTTCAATGGCTTGCATTTTTGGACACTTAAAAGTCTAAATTATTCATAGGGCATTTATGCTAAACCTGAATGCTATGGTGCATTTGGCTTCCACAAGTCAGTGATATAATAAGGTCAGGCAGGTATTTTAATTGTACATCTAAGTGCCTCGTGTAGACGTTTTATATCCTCCCGACTCATATTCCACCATAATGATAATGGTAAAGAGGACTCGGTTGACTCTTCATTCACGCATTATGCTTGCTGTCTATGGACCCGGATTATATTTTTACAATCGGTGTAATATAAGTGTCGAGCTCCACAGACACAATGGAATAATCGTGAAACTAATGTGCCGGAAGAGTCCCTGAGGCTATATTCTGTCAACCCGTTGTAGGTGGAGTATGATTCCAGATGACTAAATCCTCCTGCCACACGTAACTCCAGTGCTTTCAATCAACGCTCACATTTAATGCTTTTGCAACCGAATCGCAATGAGTCCACTGACCCGTGAAAGATTAATGCACTATAGTATCCTGGTTCATAATCGTGCATTGTAGGGAATAGGCCGAGTGGAGATGAATTCCACTTACAACATTACTAACATTCGACTTGAACTGGAATTAAATATAACAAATACACCGGCCTTGTACAGGCAGAACCAAAGAGTTATTTCCAGCAAAAAAATCCCCCCCCATAGAGGGGCAACATTTTTTGTTCACAAATATCTGGAATTCCTGGCCCTATCTTTGCAATACTTATCTTGAATTCCTGACGCTACCTTTCGTTAATTACCAGGAATTCCAGACATACCTTCCCATAAATTCCCTGGAATTCCTAACTCCATGGTAAAATGACATGGAATTCCCAGAGGATTCATGGGGTTATAGAGGGTGTGGAAATTATTTGATTTTTTTTCCGCCGGAATTTTCCCTGAATCGTACAAACATTGGAATTCCGTCACCCTCGCATACCTAAAATGGCTGGAATTCCCACCCCTATTAGACATTAAAATCTGGAATTCCCACCCCGTTTGACATTAAAATCTGGAATTCGCAGCTTTCAAAAGTGACAAAAGTCTGGAATTCCGGCGCCCTCTATGGGGGGGGGGGGCATTTTTTTTTTCTGAATAGCCCAATGAATTTACACCACTGTAGAACTGTAAGCGCAAGTCTAATTTTGTAAGAGTCCATTTAAGTTGAGTCTTTAAAAGTGCACTGTGGAAATGTTTGTTGGTATGAGAGTCCAACGATGTCGATTTATCAATACCAAGCGTCAATAATAATACATTTGTACATGATTCTATCAATCAAAGCAGATCAGATGAGGCAATGTGACTGTAAAACCATACGCGAGCATAAGTGCACTGTGGGGTTGTTTATTGGTAGGATCCCCACATTCCCTTCATGCGACGTCCTATGTTTTTTACCTGTTAAATTTCTATCCTGTTGTCAGCAGCAACATTTTTTTGGATGCCTGTTTAAAAATGACCATAAAAACATCGTTTTAAAAATGGTAGCTAGGACTCCATAGCTATTAAATGACATTTTGGTACATTTTATTTGCACATTGTGAGTCCCAACTGCCAGTTAAAACGATGTTTTTTATGATCATTTTAACCATGTTGGCATTGGGCCAGACCACCCTTTCTGCATTCTTGCATTCTTCAGATTCGAAGCCATCCAAAGTTCTGTACAGAATATTGTCATTCTTTCCCATCTTTGCACAAATTTTGCACATCAAAAGCTTGGCACATTACAGCTTCATCAAGTCCCTTCACCAAAGAATTACTTTATGCATCTGGAGAAGTAGGCAAAGATGTCATCACGTGGCTTGAATTTGCTATTTACCAAATCCGAACCCCGTAAGACTTGGGCTGGGTTTAACTCCGGATTTGGTACACTCTCATTGTACCAAACATTGAGTGGTAAAGGGCTTCGCATATGCTGGTAAAAGTCAGCTCTAGTCGGGAGGCCGACCGATCGACCCTCCTGATTGTGCCTGTGTTCTTGCCTTGTAAAGTCCACACATCGAAAATTGAATTAGGTCTCACCAGCGTCCCAGAAGCACACACAAAGCTTATTCTCCATAGTCTAAATCCTCAACAAAAATTGTGCCACAATCTGTCAGATTTATTCACCATACTCAGCCTCTTTTCTACTATCCATTCTGCCGCTACCCAAACCTCGTATATTATGCATGTTTGTGGTCGCAGAGTATAAAGAAGACCACCTGCCCCTATTTAGAATGCTCTGGATGCTCAGAAGGCAGCATTTCTTCCTTCTTCTTCCCCTTTTCCATGCACTACATGGGCAGAGGTCACTGGGAGCATTTGCTGGCAAGGGAAGCTGACGTTTTCGAGGACGTGCAAAATTTGGCCCAATGTACAGATATATAGGCCTTTCATAGACGGAGTGGGCAGAAACAGCATAATAACAATCCTATTAGCCTGCCATCAAAAACCTTTGGTGTCAGTTAGCGAATGTACAATTGTATCCTGTTTTGGAAGCTGACGAGACCTTCGATTTCTTGATGTAGGATTTTGTTTGGTCGCGCAAGTTAACAAAACAAGGCAAGAACAGGCACAATGGTCATGGTCTGCTCCTACCGAGCAGCCACGTTTTACTAGCTACCATGCACATCAAATCCAGAGTTTTGAGTTTTTTTTGCGCTACCCAATTACTACAGATGAATTTAAGGTGGATGAAAATTCAAGCCAGTGATACATTTGCATCCTGCTCCAGATGTAATAATTCTTTGGTGAAGTGATTGTGGCAAGTCTTGAGTGCAACATTGTGCAAATGTATAATTGACTGAACTCTACAGAACTTACTGGGAATGTTTCTATCGATCTCTGAATTCAGAAACTGTGGGACCTAAATGTCCCCGGGCCCATCGTGGCAGATGAGGATGACAGCCGTGATTTAGAACCTTAAACATTAGAAACCCTCAGTGGATTGATGGTGAGCTTGCTTCATGATTAAATCCATATTTGTGGGGCTTCTACCAATTAAACAACTTCCAAGTGACCTTTTTTAAAGAAGTTTTAAACATATGCCTCATTTTTGCTGTTTTTGTGGCCACATTCTGCCTATCTGTCTTTTATGACATATGACCTCGTGCAAGGTGCCTTAATAGTGAGCTTGTTCTTGATAAATCGATTTGGGGGGGATCATACCGTTAAACAATTACAAAGTGTAGTGTTAAGGATCTCATACCAATAGAGTACTCCACATCCAACTCTCATACAGCACTCATGACCACCCATATGAAAGCTTTAAATGTACTCATACAAAATAGACTGCTCTACAGTTCTACAGTGGTTGTTATATGGGTTCTTCTATGTAAATGTGAACAGTGTTTTTGTTATCTTGTTTATCCCTCCATCTTAGCAAGGGGGTGACACCCCCGTAAACTTTCCTCTGGTGCACTTCACTGCCAATAGCATTCGCAAAATGCCTTTCTAGGTAATTGTTTTCTCGTTCTTTTTTGGTATTTTAAGCGATTTTTGTAAACGTTAGCGTATACCTTCAAAGTCAATGAGTGTTTTGTGTGTGTGTGGGGGGGGGGGGGGGGGGGAGGGGGTGCAACCCAGGAATTACGTTTTTTATGGTACATTTTATGGTGCAAAATCTTCTTATTAGTATAGCGCTACAACTTGATTTCATGGAATATAACAATTTTGCAGACTTGCAGAGTTTTATCCATCATGTTATGCCATTAGTAGGTTTTTTGTTCATGCTTATTTTTGGGGGGGGGGGGGGGGGGGGGAGCAATGAAAGAAGAGGACCATAGCTACCCACTCGTACCAAATCATAAGCATGGGGTTGCAAAAAATCTTGGTAAGATGGGGTACAAAGTCATAATGGCTGCCATTTTGAATTTAACATTCTACAAGATGGATGAAAGAATCACTTTTTACTCTTTACCCATCTTAAACATCTTTATATACAATATAACATCTTGACTAGTTAAATGGAGATTGTTGTCACAATATTAAATTTGGTATAAATCACACACTAAAATGACTGATTAAAATGTACCATCACATGGTAATTTGGCGGCCATTTTGGAAAACACAATGGCTGCCATTCCTTAATGTTCCCTTCTACTCTAGCTGTATCCTTTCCAAAAAAAAAGAGAGTTGTATGGTGTTTAACATGACGTTTTGGCACCAAAATTAGCTTTCTAGACATTCACAACTCGAGTTTATGAATTTGAAAATAGACCAAAATGGCAGCCATTTTGCAAACCAAGAATGGCGCCATCTGCCACCCCTGGGAATTCCCATCAAAACTTTCTTGTTCTCTAGGACCTATTTTACGGTATGTAAATAGGTGTATGCTTTATCTTGAAATCCCCCGGGATTCCAACCTCCCTTGACTAACATAACAAAAACCGGCATATTTGAAGATCATATTTTCCACTTAAAGTTTCCTAAATATCTTCATCATTTTTTATCAAGTGCCAAATACCAAGTTTGATTTCCTTTTTACAGAAAAATAATGGTATATCTGACGGGCGCGCTAAAAAATATTGTGTATCGTGTCAGAATCAATTCATCAAACATGACAGAGCGATCAATTTTAGAGAACGACATCTCAGTATTTCTATATCTGTAGGTAAATAATACTTTTACGATATAGGTGGATCATCAAATTCCTTTTAAAATCCTTGATGATATGTATTTCACGATCTAGAAGCCTTAGATTAAAAACGACGCTGCTTGAAAATTGCTGAAGCTTCAATTTCCTACTATAACAAAGCTTTTAAAGCCGAGCACACTCTTCAATTTGGTTTTACTGGGTCAAATATAAGCTATTGGTATTTAGAAGATAACAGAAAAACTAATGTTTGTTATCTTTCATACCGTGAGTACATTAGCGGTTGGGTTGCTACCATGCCTATCCTGCTTAAAGTCCATGGTCAGATCGCTAATACCCTCTCCCCAAGGATCCCAGATTTTACTGGAAGCGGCCAAAATATTGGTGTCTGAAGAAAGCTATTATTTTTCTAATTTACCTTGTGAAATATTAAAGGTGCTTGCGCGGATTTATGTCTATTGTGTTCTCTATTTGATATGAGAGCCTGACACTTGCACATGTGCCCCATCAAGTAGGCCTACAGTTGGACACGAATTTGTAGTTTTGATCGTAGAAAAGCCCTATTCAATACTGTGCTAATATGGATGGTTAACCATTAAAACGGTGGTTTGTTTTGTTTATATCTTGGGAATGAAATGGATTTGAAAGCTCAAATTTCAGGACGACAAAGAGAAGAAATACGGCCTTTCATCTGATATCAAAATCCATACTAATTCCGGGTAAATCGGGGGGGAGGGGGGTCCCAAAGGCGATCGGAACACGTACCTTTAAGGGTAAAGGATGTTGGATTTGTATGTTATGAGTAAAAATTTGTCCCATTTTGGTCTACCTACATGTATATTACTTTAACAGAGTATTCTATTGGACTAACTAAATGGCGTTTCTCGCTCCCATATCAAACGGATTGCAATATCGGCGAGAAAATTTAGAGTCGGGGTATTAGGTTCAAGGTCTTTTAATCCAAATTAAAACTATATATAATTAAATCCTGTCATCCCCCTTTAAGTTGAAAGCATCAGGGCTCTCATACTACGTTGATGTAGATGTTCACAAAAACGAGTACACAAACTCGACGATCCAGGAACCACATCTTTTAGAATACAGTCATTTGTAATCTTAAATGTGGAGCGATTAGATCCACTCAGGCCAAGTGCAGGAAATGTTAAGTTTTAGATATAAGCAAAAATTGGAGTTATGAAAACTCGGAACTTATCAACTGACTATGGTAGGTGCTTTGGACCTGGTCAATAGGCTATTAAAGTCATTGATTTTAACAGAGAGTTGGTCTTTCCATGACTTAATTTATCTTGCTTGCAAAGAGCATTGACTTGTATTTGTCACGTTAAGGGGTGAGTTTGTTTTTTGTAAGCCAATCCGTCACCGTGCCAAGCTCCTCTGTGAAGGTTTCACTTATTTCCTGGACACCACGACCCTTGTCAAAAATAGCAGTAGGCCCTATCATCAGCATATAGACAGATTTTCACGTGATCTTTATTGATGTGAATTAGTGATTCTCAAAAAAACAAAACAGAACACTATCGTCAGGTGTTGAAAAGGTGTTTCAAATTTACAGTATAATTATCCACGCGCACCTTTAAAATGCCCCAATTGTTCTCAAACATGGAGAAATGATTGGCGTATGGGCAGGTGCATGAGTGTATTACATTATATCCTAATATTGTTCTCATCACTCGTATCATTTTAGTCATTTGCAGGCAGACATCAAAATAATCAGATGAAACAGAGCATGTCCTTTGTCGACATTTATCTAGAGCAATAATCCTACGTGAGTCCCGGTTGCCAGTTAAAATGACGTTTTTACGGTCATTTTAACAGTGTACCTAAGCTTGGTTTTAACGAATAAATTAGGCCTATTTTTAGTCTTGGACATTCTTATAATTTCACTTGCTTATGTGCAAAATTTACTCATTACCTTGAAGGCAAAAAAAGTATATACTAGTAATTGTTTTTTTAAACGCGTATAGTCTATACACATACGTTGTTCAAGCGTCAGTCGATAAATTGACCAAAAGTGTAATCTTTCAAGTTGATCACAAGCCAAAAATAGAGCAATATTTAACGTCAAACAAGTGCGTGAATAAGAAAGATAATATCAGGTTTCGGCAAGCGAAACCGCCGGGACTTCCGCATCCATGGACACCTTATGCTTTCATGGTCTATACAAGTGTACTACCGCCTTTTATATCCTTGTCATATTTGTTTCAAGATCTTAAAGCCCGGGGATTCTAAACCAGTGCTACGCGAAAATTGCTGAAGCTCAAATGTTCAACCTTGCAGCTTAGACAAAAATGTCGCGACATATTTCTTCCCTTTGGATTTACCTTATATAAGGATTATTTTCATACGTTCAAGCCTCGATCGATAACTTTTCCAAAACTGCAATCTTTCCAGTTGATCACAAGCCAAATATAGAGCAATATTTAATGTCAAACAAGTGCGTTAATATGAAAGATAATTTCAGGTTTCGGCAAGCGAAACCACCGAGACTTCCGCATCCATAGACACCTTATGCTTTCATGGTCTATGCAGGTGTACTACCGCCTTTTATATCCTTACCATATTTGATTCAAGATCTTAAAGCCTGGGGATTCTAAACCAATACTACGTGAAAATTGCTGAAGCTCAAATGCTCAACCTTGCAGCTTAGACAAAAAGGTCGAGGTATATTTCTTCCCTTCGGATTACATCGCGCCATCAGAGGCGAGCATAGGCAGGTACATTCCAGGTCATAACTAATCTACTTTCCTACCACATATTCACTAGTATTTTTATGTTGTATATACTATATTCTTCAAAATAAGCTTTTGGTCCACCCTGATTTTTTACTTAAAAACAATATGGCGGCCAAAATACAAATTCTTATTAAAAATGGCTAACATCGTATTTATTCCGTTGAGAAATTCACACAAAAACTCTTAATTTCCCATTTTAATTTACAAACACATTGCTCTTTGCTTTTGACAAAGTGAAACTTCATATTATCGAAAGAATTCAAAATGGCCACCATAACCGCTCAATACATTGATGGATTGCCTTAAGTTTATTCTTAAGGATATTATCGTAATATAACTGATGCACTGTTAATTTATTGTTGAGCTACTACAAGAAAGCATATAGGGTTATCATTGTTTCTCAAATTGGCGGCTAAAAATTCAATCTGGCTGATATTCAGGTTGATTACAGTAATGTATTACTTTAACTGTATTGTTGGGAATTATTTCGTTCTCTAAATGGTGTTAT
Organism: Ophioderma brevispina; assembly: GCA_023653785.1. Taxonomy (NCBI): domain Eukaryota; kingdom Metazoa; phylum Echinodermata; class Ophiuroidea; order Amphilepidida; family Ophiodermatidae; genus Ophioderma; species Ophioderma brevispina. The sequence goes on from JAMKCH010053819.1 coordinate 57,398, forward strand.
TACAATTATTTATTACTAAATTAAATATAGCTACCGATTATCTTAAAAACAGCTGGAAAATTCAAAATGACTAACAAATTCATGTAAAATACATGATTTTAGTCGATTTTAGTCAAAAATTGCATTTTGACCGCCATTTGTATTTTCTTATGGCAGTCATTTTGAGCATATTGATAGCCCATAGGTGTTCTGGCAGCAGCACATCAGTAATTTAATCATGCATCATTAAGATTACGATCATATTCTAAAGAATAACGTTATTGTTATGCTTACTTGTATATAACAATTGTGGCAGCCATTTTGACTTCTTTGAGTTACGACCACAAATAAATAGACATTTTGCTTTGTAGATGGAAAGACCTATGCCTTTGTACATTAAGAGCCAATTTTTGAGTTTTGTGTACGTTTTTTGACGGGTATAAACATTTTAGCTCATTTTGGGTCAAAATTGGTATTTTGGCTGCCATTTTCTTTAAATTAAAAAATCAGGGTGTCCCAAAAGCTAATTATAAATCATATACTTATATAACATAAAAGCAATCCTGAAAAGTGGTAAGAGCTAGATTAGATATGACCTGGGGGTACACTACTTTTGAGCATATGGGAGGAAATTAGTTTAGTAGTTTAGACGAGGGATGTTATTCCAAACATAATTAACATGTTTCCTGAATCAAATTTACTAGTGTTTTAAGGTTGCATAACAATATTGTTTCAAATAAGCTTTTGGGCCACAGTGAAATTATACTTAAAAACAAAATGGCGGCCAAAATACCAATTGTGACCAAATATCACCTAACAATTATAAAATGCACGCATAAAATCAATATTTATCCACTTTAATATACGAAAGCATAGATCTTTGCAGCTACACAATAAAACTTTCAATAAGTTGACCACGTAACCCAAATACTTAAAAATGGCCGTCACAAACGCTAAATACAATAAGCTAACCATTTGTTCAATCTTTACATTATAAGCGTAATTTTAATAATACATTATTAAATAATTGTTGAACAACTACCAGAAAAACTATGGACTATCATTTTGCCCAAAATGGCGGCCAATAAGAAATACAAATGGCGGTCAAAATGCAATTTTTGACTAAAATTCGACTAAAATCGTGTATTTTACATGAATTTGTTAGCCATCTTGAATTTTCCAGCTATTTTTCAGATAATCGGTAGCTATTTATTATTTGGTAATAAATAATTGTAATTACACCATTTAGAGGACGAAATAATTCCCAACAATACAGTTAAAGTAATACATTACTGTAATTAACCTAAATATCAGCCATTTTGATTTTTTTAGCCGCCATTTTGAGAAACAATGATAGCCCTATATGATTTCTTGTAGTAGCTCAACAATAAGTTAACAATAAGTTATATTACGATAATATCCTTAAGAATAAACTTAAGGCAATCCATCAATGTATTGAGCGTTTGTGGTGGCCATTTTGAATTCTTTCGATAATTTGAAATTTCACTTTGTCAAATGCAAAGAGCAATGTGTTTGTAAAATAATCAGTTTTAATCAGGGTCCCTGAAAGTTTTTTCTTCCTCAGGAGCAAATTTTTAAAGTCAAAATTTCCTCACGTAGAATCCTAGAAAAGTAGAGAATCTCTATAATAAGAACTGAATGATGCTAGTCGTAGTAACTTCTGGAGAGGCGTGAAATGGGGATGTTGGAAAGGAGAACCATGGGGTAGTTTGGAAAGGGAACCCTGGGGTAGTTGGGAAGGGGAACCTGGGGTAGTTGGGAAGGGGAACCTGGGGTAGTTGGGAAGGGGAACCTGGGGTAGTTGGGAAGGGGACCCTGGAGTAATTGGGAAGGGAAATCTGAGTTAGTTGAGAAAGGACCATTGGGTTGTCTGGAAAGGGACACACGGGTAGCCGGGAATTGGCCTTATGTAAATGGAAAAGGGTAACTTTCAGGTATTTGGGATAAAGTGAGGAGGTTGTGTGGAAAGCACGGTGCCATTGGTTAGTTGAGAAAAGAACCTCTGCAGATGAGAGAGAATCTGGTTACTTGAGAGCGGTGTTCTGGGCAGCTGGAAAGGGGCTCTTTAGCTAGTTGGAAGGGGATCTTGGGTATTTGGGAAGGGCCCTGCCCGCCATTAAAATACCTCTTAAATATGATGGTTTCGATACACGGTGTCTAGTCAAAAATTTGACCAGACTATATGGTCAAGTTTGACCAGATTCTGGTCAAGTTTGACACGATTGTCATTTTTAAAAAAAGACAAAACTTAAAAAAAAAAAAAAAAAAAAAATCCTTTGTTTTTATACTTTTTAATGAGTCTTGGCTTGAGTGCAAATATTTTATCTAGAAATCAGTACTATTATAGACTGGTTCTCTTTCACAGTCCGAGTAATGGTTATGAATATTTGAAAATCAGAGCTATACTGCAGAACTCTTAGTGGACACTTCCTCATCTTTGAGTCTCAGTTGATTTTAGAAAATTCTCTACTACAATGTCTGAAAATGAGTTTTCACATTTTTTTTCACCTTATCTACAATAATCCTTTGTTATATTTTGTTATTCCATCTCTTAGCGTTTCCTTTTTCACATTCCTCTTTATATCTGATCTGGAATCTGAATCTATGGACATCTTCCAATATTTTTGCCAAATTGGTTTTTCCCTCAGCTCTGTTAATTTGTCCACATTCAGTGTTCCCTCAACTGAAGTATGAGTCAGTGACCGTCTTCTATATAATTCGGAGATTATTACATTTGTTCTGTGCGTTTCTATTCTTCTCAAATATTATGTCCACATTTTTGGCAATTACGGCAAATTACATTTTGTCATGGGAATTGTTTTTCAATATTTTCCTCCTGGAGTCCTGGAAAATTGTCCCATTCCTCAATGCACATGAGACAACTCTAATACCGGCTCACTCTTTGAGAAAATTGGTGATTTTTTGATAAAATTTTTGTTCATTTCTAATTTGTTGGATTTGTATCACTCGTTTTCTCTTCCTCTTTTTCTTTTTCTTTTTCTTTCTTCTTTCTGCTTTTTGTTCTTCCTCTTTTCCTTTCTCTTCTTTTTTCTTTTCTTCATTTTTCCTCTTGCTGTTTTTTTCTCCTTTTTGTGATTTCCTCAAGTCTTTGTGTCATTTCCTAGGAGCGGCGCTCCCTGCTCTCGCAACTTTCTGGGACCCTGGTTTTAATAAGATTTGTATTTTGGCCGCCATGTTGTTTTAAGTAAAAAATCAGGATGGCCCAACTAGCCTTATTTTGAAGAATATAGTATATACAACATAAAATACTAGTGAATATGGGGTATGAGTATATTAGTTCTTTGATGACCTGGGGATGTACCTGTCTAACTATGGTTCATTCATCACGTCGTTGACGTGTTAATTCGACTCTTATATAAATTATCACTGGTTATTTCAAAGTTTTACTCAATTAAACATACTATTTCGGATTTTGATATTCCCCGTTCACACCATAATAAGAATTCTTGCAATACGGTGCACCACCGACAGTTGCCTTAGAGAGGCGATGTTTGACCGGTGCATCAATGGAAAAGGACGACATCCAGGCTCCTCTAATCAAATATTACAGAGGAACATGTCCCTGTTCGTTTTGTCATTGTATATATGCTGTTTTTCGTGGGAGTTTCCGTAACCTGACCCATCCGACACACTTTTTTCTGACCAACTTATGAAGTCGGACACCCTTCTCCCTTCTTACCCCCCCCCCCCCTCTCTCTTCCCTTCCTCCCTCCCTTTGCCCTTGCTACTTCCTGTTTTGTTCAAAACATAAACAAGCAAACTAATCAACACTAATAATAACAACCTTAGCAATTTTATTTAATGAAAAGAACCAATAAGTTTCGTGAAAAATTCTCCATTGATGTCGAGAATTTCACAGGTCTTGTACTGCAAGTTCATGGGACAAACCGCGTTTTTCAGGTGTTTGTCTACTAGGGATCACAATTTTGATCCACGTTAACTGGAAAAATACAAAGACAATCACAATGATCTTTGACCCTTTCTGATAACCGCATTAGGCTTAGGAAGGGGGGCTGGGGGCTGGGCACCCCCAATAATTTTGGTGGGGGGGGGCGCTCAATACTCTTGAACCCCCCCCATAATCTTACACTTTTAAACAAAGCATCAAATTCCAACGCCAGACTTCTTTTTCTGAGGGAAAATGGGGATAAAGTGAATTCTGGGGGTGGGGGAAAGTGGAACATTCTGGGTGGGGGGGGGAACTTCAAAGTGTTGAGAAATTTTTTAACAAATTTTTGCACCAAATCGCTGAAATTTACCCAAATTTGGTGATTTTTTGGCCCCCAATCGCTGATTTTTGCCAATAATCTATCATTTTTCTTCTGGCCCGGGGGGGGGGAGGAGACATTTTTAGGGGAAAATTCTCCCCCCCCCCCCCACTGGTGCCGCCACTGCCTCCCAGCAACTCTCCCCACTTCTCGGTGCCTCGTGGTGCCCCCCAAGTCCTGAAAATCTTCCTAAGGCCAATGAACCGTTAGAGATAAATATAAAAGGAGAGTCCTACAAAAATTGCATCCGATCAATACCACCAGGGTCCACGCAAGAAAATGATAGTTATACATAAAATGCTTTCAATAGGGTAAATTCCTGTCTCCCCTATTCCTCCGTGTAATATTGCATGGACCTAGTCTATAATCTCGCACTTGAAGTCTTGGTATTAGACTAGTTTTGTGGAAGACTACATGGAAGAATAACCTGCAATAGCGGGAACAACTATTGTTCCACCGCAGTTCAAAAAATATAATATGAATATAATGCTGCTAACTAGTCCTAGGACAAAAGAGATTTGTTGTATTTAGCGAGCCAAGTAGTGTAAAAGTTATAGCAATATTCATGATAAGTGAGACGAACAAGTTGTCCTCAAAACCTCAAAAAGTTTACCCCTCTCAGCTAGCTATTAATCATATACGTAGGAGTGTTGTAGCTCCTTCCGAGTTCGTGTATATCCTAACGTCCTTATAGAAGAAATCTGATAATCACCAGCAAAAGTGAGGTAGCGGTATTTTTTTTGGTCAGATCTTGAGCAATTTCCCTTCCCACTCATTATTTATGTCAGGAATGGTTTTGAAGTTTTAAAAAGGGACGTTAGGGATGTACTTGTATGCTTGTATATACTAGACATGACTCATAACCATAAAGTCAACCGCTAATTATTGACTGCAAAATACCTAAATTACGACATGTCTACTGAAAACATGTCTACATGCTACCACAATTTTTTTGTATTGATGGTGTTTCCACAAATGACATAAAAACACCTTGTACACTCTACTTACACAACGCTATGGGCGTTATTTAGCTATTAATGAGAACTATCCAATCTGTCCCCTAGGAAATTCACATTCCGCACTGAGAATACTAGTGCCCGCAAGCGCTAATCTGAAATGCCAATGAAAAACCAGAGGAACTGATTTTTGTAACGCATGCACCAGTAACTACAATTACATTTTTAAATGCACCACGGCCCTTACGAACGGACATTCCCTTTGAATTGATACCAAACCTTATCATCTCTGGGATTCTATACCTAAACACCAGTGGGGCAATTTTTTTTCAGTAAGAAATTTCTGAACACGAACGGGGAAATAAGCCGTGGTTTTTGGTTCCATTATCCCATTTGAAGGAGAATTAACATTAATGAACACAAGGAATATTACGAGATATTGCGATTTTTTCTTCAGTTCATGCCCTAACCCTTCAGCGATATGTTTCCTTGAGTTTCACTTTCTCTTCATAAACGTTAAATATTCAGCAAGGTTTACAACTAGTCAATTCCCACATGATTTGCAGACTTGTGACCCGAATATGGGGGTTTGTTGATCGAAATATTTTGCCGGCTTTTCATCCGATATTTCAAATGCTTATATTCAAATACAATTCGATCTCTGTACCTCACCGAGATTATTTTTGAAAAAAACAGTGTTTGCGTTCATTTTTTTTTCCTACCACCGACGGGCTTCATATAATAAAAGCACTCCACTAGAGAGGAGAAAAATATGTCGAAACCAAATGAAACATCATCTAAAAAAAAAAAAAAAAAAAAAAATAGGCATGCGTACAATTTTCATGATGCTTTTATAATAGTTCGTTGGCTTGGGGTAGGTCCCTGTGTGTGCATGAGAGGTGCCCTAATTTACTCTTCATCCCAGCCAAGGACTAGACCATCAGACATAAAAAAAGTGAGAGTAGACTTTTGCTACCACGGCACTTTTTTTCGCTAAAGGGGGCGTTTTAAAAATGGCCTCCAACTCCATTTAACACCATATAACTACGTTTTCATAGCCACAATATTGGGTTGGGGTGAAATGGTCCAGTTTTTGCAGTGTTTTCCTGTATTTGTTGATGTCAATGTATGAGCGGTCACACTCACAACTTAAATGTATTCCTCACTTGATGGCGCTTTTCAAATGGCCGCCAAATCAATTTACAAACACACCTTACAATGATGTTTTAACTAGCCAAAAATGGGTGAATGGCCCTGGTTTTTCAGTGTTTTGGCTATATTTGTTGTTGATGTCAATGTATAGAGCATTCACATTCACGCCCTCACATGTACTCCTTCTTGAGGGCGCTTTCAAAATATGGCCGACACAACTGGCGATTTAAAACAACCTGTATGAAATGATATTTTTATAGGTCATAAAAAGGGGTAAAATGACTCAGCTATTCAGTGTTTTCCAATATTGTTTGATGTCATATGTTTAAGTGCTCACATTCTTACTTAATGTCATTCGTTTGGATGGCACTTATCAAACAAAATGGGCTGCCAATGCAATGTAGCAACAGCACCTCTAATATGTTTTAACTAGCAAAAATGGTGTGAAATGGTCCCGTTTTTGTCAAGGGTTTTGGTTTGCTATATTTGTGGATGGCAAATGTGAGACCGGTCACATTTCGCCATTTAAATGTATCCAAGGGGGGGGGGGGGGGGGGGGGGGGAGGGCGCTTTTTACCGGGCTGCCAACTGCGATTTAACACCTTATAATGATGTTTTGATAGCAAAAAGGGGTGAAATGGCCCAGTTTTTTTTTTTTGTTCGTTTATTCCCTAATTTTTTAATTTTCCTTCTCCCCCATTTATTTGTTGAGTTAATTTCAGTACTAACAAAATTGTGCGGTTTCATTTTCTTTTTTTCTTGCGTTAATTTTACCTTGATGTATTGGTGATATTAAAATCTAAGTGCTGATAGGTGGTGCACTTATCCAGCTGCCACCTCCAATGAAGCTAAATGATTATGACGATTTCCTGATGGCAGGATAGTAGAATTTCATATGACAATGTATGGATATGATGCCAATGTCGAAAGCTGAAGACAAACTTCTGCAGCACACTTGGGGATTTCTTAGACACAGCTTTGAATTATGTGTGGAAGTCCTTGCGTCCAACTGCAAACAGGGCTCGCTTGATATAATCTTTGATTCTTACAAATGACAAATCTGTGAAGGACTCTGAACGAAACAACATCAAGGATGCAATCAATTGACATTAATCCATCAATCAATCAGGATCACCCCCCCTGTAAAGATGGACAGGTTCTGAGCATCAATAGTTAGCCAAATCTATGGGTTAAAATGGGTCAGTTATATAAAAGAACCAACAAAATTTAACAGATTTTAAAATCTGACTAACTTAATTAACAAAACATAATCATAATTAATCTGCAGTAGCACTCATCCCTCCAGGTAAGCAACCAGTTTTTTAGTTTACAGTTCATAAAGACAACAAAGGAGGGAAAAAAATAATGGTTACCATAAGTAGCCTTACCTTTGTATAAAATGATCAAAACTTGTCATATTTAGGCATTTCATTACCAGATTTACCTACCTATCTTACAATCATTGCCATTCAAATGTAATCCTTGGAATGCAAATCAAATCCCAGTAGTAAGTAATAGCGCAAATACAATCCTAAAAACCGAAAACGGACTATGATCACTTGTGATCTTGCATTAAATTGACTGCCTGCACATCATGATGAGGAATAATACGAACATCAGCCTCTTCTATAACTAGTTAAAGCTCAGGAACCAACCTCATTACTGGAACTACCAAAGGAAAAGAAGCAAGATATCAGCATCACACTCTCCTGAAATGAACCCTTTGAGAATGTTTCTACGTAGGTAAGTTTGGGTGCTTTTTTTTGGATATTGGTCCTGATGGAGAAGTGTCCTTGAATTTCTCCTTGTTACTATTTGTAAGACACCCCATAACATGTCCTCTCGACAGAAGGGGTGTAAAATCCCAATTAATTGTTGTTAATTCAATTTAAAATTAAATCTTTAACTTTTTTTATAGTTTGGGGTTTTTTTAATTTTAGATTTGTTATTGTAAGAATCAACGCCTGGTTTGGTCGACGCAAGACTTCCACAATATTCTAAAGCTATGTCTGTCCACATCTGTGAAATCCCCAAATGTGGCTGGCACAAACAAAAAGAAAGTTGTCTTCAGGCTTTCAGACATTCGCCATCATGTCCACTATGTATGTCCGTGATGAAATCTTCTCTCCTCTCTCCCTATGAAACGCTTACAGTGCGATTGCCAAGTATTACTAATATTGCCACAATAAGGAAATCGTCACAATCAATTTCGCTTGTTCGAGGTGGCAGCTGGCTAAGCGCACCACCCTATCAGACACCTTAGATTTTAAATCATCAATAACACCATTGGTTGTATAACTCATCAAATTCAATTAACTGAAACAACTAAACATCATCAATATCATAAAAATAACTGTAAGAAAAAAAGAGAAAATAAAACCGCAATCTATAGGGGTGTCTAGTACTGAAATAAAGTAACTCACAAATACGGGGAAAATAATCACAAAAAGGGAAACACTGAAAAACTGGGCCATCTCATTTTTTTTGCTATAATAAGATTATTACGTGTTAATCTCATGTGGAAGCCATTTTTGAAAATTGTCCTTCCCTCCATCAGGAATACATTTAAGTGGTTAATAGTGACCGCTTTTAACATTTGCATCCATCAAATAATAGCAAACACTGAAAAACTGGGCGATTTCACCCATTTTTTTTTGGCTAGTAGGTAAACACTTATGAGGTGATAAAATGCATTTGGCAGCCATTTTGGAAAGCACCACCCTCCATTCAACTCCTTTAAGCCCTAAGTCTTGACTGTGACCCGCTCTATAACAATATGGAACTCAACAAATATTGTACAGCGCTGAAAAGCTGGGTCATTTTACCCCGCTTTCTTGGCTATTAAAACAATCATCAATTCTAAGGTGTTAAATTGCCATTTGGCGGCCTTTTGAAAAGCGCACTAATGAGAATACATTTTGTGTGGTGAATGTGACTACGCTCTTTACATTGATATCAACAAATATAACAAAACACTGAAAACCTCTGCATTTCACCCATTTTGGTCTGGCAAACATCATTATGAGGAGTTAAATTGCATTTGTCAGCCATTTTGAAAAGCGCCCCTCAATGAGGAATACATTTAACAGTGTTTAGTGTGAAGACCGCCCTAATACATTTGACAATCAAACAAATATAGGAAAACACTACAAAACTGGAACCAGTTTCAACCCCATAATTGTGGCTTGAAACCGTCGTTAATGGCATTAAATGGCATTTTGTGGCGGCCATTTGTTGAAAATGCCGCTCTAGCGAAAAAAGTGCGGGGTAGCAAAAGTAAACAAATACCCAAAATCAAAAAACCCTTTTTTGTTATGTCTTATGGTCTAGTCCTCCTGGCTTGAAGAGTAACTTAGGGCACCTCTCATGCACACGGGGACCCCCCCAGCCAACGGACTATAAGTGGAAATGATTTTACTCAACGTAAAGGTCATGGGAAGCATTTTGAAGTGGTTTTCATTTTAATGAGTAATGTATAATATAAAGCCCCACCCCAGTTACATATTTTCTTATTTCTTTTACCCCTCCTTGTCTAGATCAACCTTCCAACTTTTCCTCATCATCTCTCCCACCCCTTTTTTTCTTTTTCGCCTTTTATTTGGATTTCGTTTTACTGTCCCTCTTCTCCCTTCCGCCTCTTCTTTCTTTTCCCTTCCTGCCCTTCCGCTCTTCGCTCTGTGGTTTCTCTTCCCTGTTCCCCTGCCCTTCTCGCTCTTCATTGGACCTACGGCAGTGAGGTGCGTCAGAATATAGCTTGAAAACTAATCTAATTCCGATAATCGTATCATTTCCCATAAAAGGCCTATTTGAATATAATATTTCATTAAATTTTCCTAAATTCCTTCATAAATTTATAAATTGCGAATCCCAATTGCTTTCGTTTTACAGAAACATAATAGTACATCATGACGCGCGCTAAAATATAAGTGTATAGTGTCAGAATAAATGCAACAAAAATGACAGATGACCAAATTTTAGAGAACGAATTTCACTATTTCTATATCCGTGGTAAATATATATGACTTTTACGATATAGGTGGATCATCAAATTCCTTTTAAAATCCTTCATTATATATATTTTCATGATCTAGAAGCCTGTGGATTTAAAAACGCGCTGCTTGAAAATTCTGAAGCTTCAATTTTTCTACTACAATAACACAGATTTTAAGGCCGAGCAACACTCTTCAATTTGGTTGTTAAACCTGGTCAAATATGATCTATTGTTTAGAAGATACAGAAAAACCCTACTGTTTTTGTTACTTTCATATCGTGAGTACATTAGCTGTTGGGTTGCTACCATGCTTATCCTGCTTAAAGTCCATGTCCAGATCGCTAATACCCTCCTGCCAGAGCTCCCGGATTTTACTTGAAGTGCCAAAATATTGTGCCTGAAGAAGCTATATTTTTCCTAATTTAACCCTATGAAATCTTAAAGGTTCTTGTTCCGAATTATGTCTATTGCAGGTCTCTATCTGTATGAGAGCCTAAACTGCACATATGCCCCATCAAGTACAGTGGGAAACGAACTTGCAGTTTTGATTGACAAAAGCCCTATTCAATACTGTGCTAGTATTGAATGGTTAACCATTAAAACGGTGTTTTTTTTTTTGTTTATATCTTGGGAATGAAATGGATTTGAAAGCCAAATTCAGGACGACAACGAGAAAGATCTACTACTACTTTCCTTTACTTTTCCGGGTTTCAGCAGGGGGGTCCCAAAGGCTATCGGAACACGCACGCTTTAAAGCGGCACTGGCACATTTTCACAAAATAAGAAACTTCTTCAATTTGCTATCAAATAATAGTCCTAGGCCTTAGAGGAATATAGATAGCATTTTCCACATAAAAATAGCATACTCAAAACAGATAAGGACGTAAATAAGAGGTTTAAGGACAATCCAGTATTGTAGGCCAACTTGGAGTTTTCCATAACTTTAATCATCAAATGTGTCTGTTACATGAAAATCTATTGGATAATTAGAACCACAAAAGGTCACAGATCGGTCAAACAGGATCATGGTCGTGGAAACATGCATAAGGCTGCGTTTTGTTGTGTTAAATGCCATTTTCCGTCGTCTCTGCTGAATTATAATGTCGCCCGACACATTAATTAATAAATCGTTCGGGTTAAAAATTTTACCACATAGACGCTGATTTTGTCTTAACATTCAGGTGGATTGCTAATTTATATAAAAGCTTTACAACCAGCAAAAATAAATCAATTTTGAAAAATTTTGAGGGCGCACTATTTTTCAAATGTCCAGTGTCTCTTTAAGGGTAAAATAATGTTGGGTTTTTATGTTGATGAATGAAAAATTGTCCCATTTTGATCTAGCTAATAGTACTTATATACGAGTAAAAATTCTATTGGAAACTTACGTACAATGCACGTTTCTACCTCCATGTCAAAACGGATTGAATATCGGGGCGAGAAATTTTGGAGTTGGGGTATTCGGGGTCAAGTCAGTAACCAGATTAAAACTTTATATAATTAATCGGTCCTCCCCTTTATTGAAAACAATCAGGACTAGCACCTACTGTCCACAAACGGACGTAAAACGCAAACTCGGCGATCCATGAACCACACCTTTTATAAAGAATCCCAACCACAGAAAATATGCTTTTCTCCAGAATACAGTCATTTGTATTCTTAAACGTGGCGCGAGAAGGCTAACGAAATAACCAACTGGAATCTGCGAGGGGTACGGGGGAAGGAAAGGGAGGTATGAAGCTGGGGGACTAGAGGGTTGAAGGGGGGATGTTATAAGCGGGGGGAGTGGGTGTGGGAGGCTTTTGGAGTGAAAGGTAGGAGGGGGCTCGATGGTGAAAGGGAGATTGGTGATGTTTTTGAATTCGAGAAGATTGTGTTGGATAGAGAGTGACTCTGTGCAGATGTACGGACAAGTAGTCGCTGTGGTTGGTCCTGCCAAGCGCAGTAAATTACTTTTAGATATAAGCAAAATTTGGTGTTATAAAAACTCATTACTTATTATTAAATGACTACTATATGCTAGGACGCATAACCCCGCGACGCGCTGCAAAGTGGCTGTAGACTGCTAAAACTAACACGGGGATCAGTCTGCTCATTCAGTCAACGGGGTAAGGGTATTTAGCCGCTCTGACTATGTTTTCAGTTGGTAGCTTTTATGGACCCATCTTGTTCAAATCAGCGGGAATTGAATATTAATTATTAAGAAACAATATAAGATGTAGAATCTTAAAAAGGAATTTTATTATGGGAATAAACAGCCAATTTTTTGGAAAAAAATAAAGAAGATTTGATGACGTCACGGCATTGATTTGTTTATATTTTGCTCGGGGTAAAAATGAGGTACGCATCCCTACATTGGAACAAAACAAACGATTATCGTCATCGTAAGCGGTTTTTTGAATCAGTAGGGAAAAGGTAAATTTTGTACTGTTTAGACATAATAAACGGTGTCTTGTGGAAAAAAAATAGCCACTTTGGGCAGAGCGGTCAATGTACAGAACCTTGAAATTTAACATAGTCGGATTTATATATATCGGTCGCCCCGGAAGAGCAAACTGATCTCTGATACCTGACCAAGGACCTGGTACCTGACACGTGACACCAAACTATTCATCCCGTTACCGTTTATAAATACAATTTTTTACGGCAAACCAGAAGGCAGTCTGTTATCTTGTTGTCAAAGCGTAAGCGATCAAGATGTAAGACTATACATGTGGTTCTGTACAGGGAGGGTAGTTTCGGACACGATCTGCTCGATTTGGGCATTGGGGATGTCCAAACGGTAAATTTTGTGATACTGCTACATGCATTTACTATGGCAAGTCTCGGTCCAGAGTGAAATTAAAAAATCAATCAAATAACAAAAAATAAGTAATTAAAAAAAAAAAAAAAAAAAAAAAAATATGAAGTTCACATCAAGCATGCTTCTGTTAAATTACCTGTGCATAACTCAAAACTCCAGAAGAAACTTCCCCTGCAAAAGTATCTCTATCAAAAAATAATACCCTTGAAAATACGCGCCATGGCTACAGAGCTATGCGCTCTTTAGCCATGCTCACGATAACATTCTAATATCAAAACAGGCCCTATTATTAATTATTATACACCCCAAAACCATGCACTCCGGGTGCTTGGAGGCTTCAGGCAATTTGTACACTTAATCAGGGGAGGGCGGCAAGAAATCCCGATTTCGACGTCGCCATTGGTTTAACACGTAAAAGCGAATTTTTTATCTGTTGTCAAGGAATATTTTCTTATTTCAAACCATTGGAAGGTTGAAGAATCAACCACTGGAAGGGTAATTCTGAATTATTTTTATTCATAACGAACGAGGACGAGGTCGAGCTAGATCATGGGACACCATTTGAACCACACATTTTATAAAGAACTCCAACCACATGATGTGGTTCATGACCGACCCACATCCAAAGCACCCAAATTGGTTGTGTTTGCAACCTACTATGGCTGTAATTTCTTTTGACATTTTTGGTGAATTGCTATAATTAATGAGGCTTGGCCGCCCCCAGCCTGTAGTGAAAGGTTCATTTTATGCATCCTAGCACCTTCATTTTTTATGGTTCACTAGATATTCTACACGAAAAAGGGTTGTTCCAAATTTCAGTCGATTCTGATGATGCTTTTCATGTTTGATCATGCCACTCACCTGCCCCATAGGCCCCTGTAGGTTGTATTTCTGTCCGTTTACGTACAGAAATACAAATTTGCGAATCTCTTGTAGATAGACCACTAGCCCGTAGATTGGGCACACGTACGATACTTTATGCCAGCAGTGTTTCAGATGAGATGAAAATCTCACTTGTTTTGAGGTTAAGTCGGGGGCTGGAGTGTGGATCACACTAATGCCCCTTTAATAGTGGTAAATTTCTAGCGGGTCATAAATGACCACAGTCGTAAGTAATAGCTGTACACCTGTTTTGCTATTTCGGAACATCAGGAAACAGAAGTTTTCCTCGTGCCTTAATGTGACCAAAACGAACTCCATGTCATACATCTATAAGCTTTAATCTATGAGGTACCAACTTATGCCATGCTATCCCTGGCTGGTGAATCCACCCTAACCCCGACCACGCTGCAAGTATCCATGTGGTATCTGCATGCTGGTGATATCCAACCTAACCCCAGACCACGTGCATATCCATGTGGTATCTGCATGGCTGGTGATATCCACCCTAACCCCGGAACACGCTGCAAGTAGCCATGTGGTATCTGCAATAAAAGCTGTTAGATTTGCCAGGACGGAATGCTGTGATACATTGGGATGTATGTGAATGCATCGTGAGTGTATTCCCATGAGTGAGGACATGCACCACATTCTCGCTTGACCCTTCCAATTTGTCTTGGTCGTGCTTTACGTGTGGCCTTCCAACGTTAGATCGACATTATTTTGGCACTTTGATCATCAATTTTTTGGATTGAAAAACCAAGTTTCCAGCAGTCCTTGACATATCGTGATTCACGTGGGGATCATACAAACCAGCAACAAATTTACCCAGTATGACTTCAGTCAATCTCCTAGTAAATTTAGCAGACCGGTGGCTACATCTTCCCCTCAACCAAAGTCCAAATCGCCGTGGCCCAGCCCCCCCTCAAAGGTTCTAAAAATACATCAACATTTGTGTCATGGTGACGAACTGCGGTGGCCGCTTTGGAAAGAAGAAAGAAGAATCTTTGCCAAACTGTCAAATGACTCAGATCCTCATAAGTAATTTTAGTGTCAAAATCGCGCCATTTTTCATAATGAGTGGCATTCCTGACAATAATACCGTCTATAGGAAAGATAGAATAGCATTCTTAGGAAGAGCGGTGGTGTCTTCATCGCCGTTTATGAATGAGTTGACGTTTTGATAAGAAGAGAATAAGAGCATTCTACACTACAAAATCTCTGACTCCTCCGGCAGTGGGAACGCGTATATATGCTAAGGAAACAAGTCATACGTGAACTGCGAAAGGCTGAACAGAATACCTTTCACACAATCTTTGAATCACTTCAGACTAATGTCAAGAAGTTTGGTCCTTCATAAAACATCGTATGCGGGACACTAGTGTAATTTCTGCTGCACTTTGGAGCAAAGGTTTCCATTGAACAGTAATGCCCTTCTGACAAAGCGCGATACTTAGCAAACAATTAGAGTTAATCTTTACCAAAGAAGACATCTTCAACTTGATTCCTGAGTTAATCTTTAACCAACAGACGACATTTCACATTGATTTCCTTTCCTTGGGCAAAACCCCATTCCCAGCCGTGTCAGACCTCATAATCAACACCAGTGGTATGCCTAATTTGTATGGAGCTTAATGCCACCAAAGCTCCAGGACCAGATGGATCATCCCCATTTGTGTTGAAGTTGTGTGCAGAGGAAATGTGTGCTCCCATACTACAGATCATTTTCCACACAAAGCACTCCACATTATGTAAACTTCTTAGAGCTGGCGATGTGCTAACATCACTGCAACTGTCAAAAAAGTTACAAACAGAACCATCCAATTAACCAGGCCCGTCCCACTTACTCCAGTGATTTGCATGCAAGCTGCTAGAGCATATCATTTTCCGCCATGTTGTGAATCACCTTGAGGAGTTTTAACATCTTGAGTAATCTCCAGCACGGTTTTAGATCACGCTGATCCGTGAAACTGAACTTTTTTCAACCATTAATCACATCTTTAGTGGGGCTGGGTTCAAAGTAAACAAGTCATGCCATGTGTGTTGGACTTTCGCCACGCGTTTGGGAAACAGTCCCACATAACCGCTTACTCTACACTGAAATTCCTATGGCATACGTGGATCATCAAGCCAGTGCAGTCGTTTTCAGGGGTCCCACATCGGCACAGTCTTGGGGGCCGCCTTCTATCCTGGCCTGTATAAACAATCTCCCATAATGGATGAACATCAAAACGTGTTGCCTATTTGCATACATTGTTACTTTTTTTCGTCCTATTGAAGACACAAAGACTATGCCATACCCTCCAGGAAGACCCCCACTTTCCATTACTCAAGACTACAGTAGAACAGTCCATCACAACCATGTTTATAACAACATGCACACCCTTCTTCATTCGCAGAAGACAGTACAACATTCATGGTTATGTTTCAAAATTATGAATCATCATGTTCGATTTTAGTCCTTCAAAGATTTCCTCATCTTACAACGAACCTCCATCTCACGTACACGCACGATTAAACGAGAGTTGTAACCAAACCATCTTGTTTTACACGTCTAGGTCCTCAATTCTCATCTTCAGATTCCTTTTCCCCCAAAATGGCGAGAATGGAATGACCACCTGAACCATATTACCTCAGCTAACCATTTTTGAAACCTACGGATCGTATCCCTTTTTCATAGAAATTAATGCGAGCAAAATGTGTAGTTTAATATATATACAAAACAAAATAGTGATACCCCATGTACAAAGTGACGGCAAAAGTGGACTTTTTTATCTCAACCTTGCCGTCTGTCTATGAAATTAAATGCGGCCATCTTGAATTGGAGACGCATGCGTGCATATTTACAATCATCATTCTGGGTAATCGGTTAAGTCATCAATACTCTAATGGAACAATGTTTGATAGTTTGATAGGTTCTCATCAAATCACTTCGCCATATATGGTTTTCCTTATTTGGTTGATTTTGATAAGGGATATTGGCCTTCGACAGTGCTGCAAGTGCCAAAATGGCTGTGCAATGCTCAATATCAAATTTTTAAACACATCTTTTTTCATATTTAAAAAAATGGAGTAAACATTAGAATTCTGGAAATATTTGTTTGGACAGTTAGGTAATAAGCATGTGCTGAAAATTCTATGATTCCATATGGATTTTTAAAAAGCTCTTGGCGTCATTTTCGCGAGGATGCACTCTCCTAATTTTAAAAATCTATATCAAAGCTACAGTTCTTCAAAATATTCTGATTGCTATGAAGATATGGGTAGCATTTTCAGCCTTTGAAATGCGAGCTTGGTACTTTCAAAATCTTCTGCATCTTGAAAATCAATTACAAATCTTAGGAAATGGTGCTTTAACCCCGTATAGACCCATGTGCAAAGGTTGCATATAAATCACTAATTTAAATAGGG
Source organism: Ophioderma brevispina (assembly GCA_023653785.1). Lineage (NCBI taxonomy): Eukaryota > Metazoa > Echinodermata > Ophiuroidea > Amphilepidida > Ophiodermatidae > Ophioderma > Ophioderma brevispina. The sequence goes on from JAMKCH010053819.1 coordinate 74,879, forward strand.
TGGTACGTTTGAGGCCAATTAAAATATGAACTTTCACACCGTGTAATATCTTCTTTAAATACCAAAGATGGAATATTCTGACATGAAAGATCTCCTCATGTACAAGAAACCGATTTCCATTTACACATACACATATAAAACGCTCTACAAACCGTGTTCAGAAACACTCGTCTTATAAACCAATTATTTTCTGTATACCATTGTTTCCAGTTAAACCTGGCTTTCAGTTTCAGTTTTTTTATATCTTTGAGATTTTTGTTAAATGGGAACAAAAACAAAAAAACCTTTAAGTTGCACTACTAACCCTCCAACCTCGCGACAATCCATTTTTTAAAACAAAAATGAGCGCATAAAAGGCCAAGGACCATTAAACTTTTTTTATTATTTTAACATTTGTTTTCGTTTTTGTCTTTTTTCTTGCGATCGGATGAAAATCCGGGGGGGGGGGGGGGGGAGGGGGGAGTGGGGGGGTGGGTGTGAACTAACCCCATGGTGAGACTCGGGTTAAACAAGTTTAGTTTAACACATGTATCATATTGCAATAACATTGATAGCCACTAAGCATCTTTAGAAATTTGATGCTTAGTATATTCATTTTAACACATCATGTTTTGAATTTACATTTTAGTTCAAAGCAAAATAGAAGGTCAAGCATAACAAATCAAACCAAGCCAATCTCTTAAAAAACGAAGTTGAAAAAAGCCATCGGATTTGTAAAAGGTGTACCTTTAAGGTAAGCGCATAACGAATTAAAACCAAGCCAATCTCTAAACGAAGTCTTTTGAGTATACAGAGTGTCCCAAAATAAATGCAAAAATAAATGCCTAACTATTTTTAATTATGTAACCCGCTGTTAAATTCCCCCGTTCCAAGTTTGCCTTAGATCGTTGAAGCAGGTTCACCTTCAAAAGTTGAATAAAATGTCTCTCATCTACAAAAATATCCTGGTACTAATCCTGCCTTTTGTTTTTAAAAATAAATTATTAAAATATTTGTCGTTATTGTTTTATTCACGGTCTTTAATCTTCTGTACAATATTTTCCTCTTCCCATATTTAGAATAGTAACTTAGCGACTTGACCAAACTAAAATGTTTTATCCCCAGTGTGTCTGACAAATCCGTGTGAATATTGCAGTGGAGGGATTAACTACCAAATGAATAGAAATGGTTTGGGCTATAATTTCAAAATTATTTTTAAAATGTTGAAATGTTGCGAGATATTTGTAAGGCCTATCCTTTTCTCCACCTACTGTTCAAATTTAATCTAATTTGCTTCACTGATTTTAGAACAAATGCGATTACGTATTAAAGTAAGCCACAATTTAAGCCGTTCTAAGTTTGACTGATGAATACACAATCAAGGCATGCTTAAGAACGTAGGTGTGGGTTTTATATCTATTCTCCTGTCTCTTTTATCCTCACCACTTAAGTTTGGTTCAATTAACCCCGTATAACCTTGTAAATTAAATATTAAACATTTAAAGGCAACATGCCTTTGACAAATAAGGGAAATGTTCTCTGTTCACAATGACATCTGACATTGTGTTTGATGCAACTCAAGTTTGATTTTCAGTGGATTATTTTTGTTTGTTTGTTGTTTCTATCAAATGGTCCATATTATAACTAGGAAGTCTTCAACATCCATTCATACCATTTCCATTCATTTGGTATTTGATCCCTCCGCTGCAATTTGCAATATTCACGCGGATTTGTCAGACACACTGAAGATAAAACATTTAAGTTTGGCCAAGTTATTTATTCTAAATATGAGTAGAGGAAATCACTGCACAGACGATAAAAGACCGTGGATAAAAAAATAATGACAAATATTTTTAGTAATCTATTTTTTAAAACAAAAGACAGGATTAGTACCAGAAGATTTGTGTAGTTAAAAGACATTTTATTGAACTTTTGAAGGTGAACCTGCTTCAACGATCTAAGGCAAACTTGGAATGGGGGTAATTTTACAGCGGGTACCATAATAGCCTTTGTTTTCAAAACTAGTGAACCGTATCAGACAAAAATTTGACAGGATGTACGAAACTAGTTCGTAATTTAGAATCTTTTATAAAATTGGAATAATTCTCAGTAATTTTGAAATTATAGCACCAAATGCGAGGATTGCATTTATTTTGGGACACTCTGTATAGTGAAAACCTACACTGTGAATCATAATGCTAAGAAAGGTATAGGGCACGCAGGCCTCTAGACATGAGGCTATTTTTTGGTAACACCTCTAACGAACAGGGAGTTGTTGCAACCCCATAGATAGATTTTCCATACCAAACCACCTATGAACTTGATTTTGGAAACAATGGATGGCGATGGGTCTTCTCTATCCATTGATACAAAAATAAGCACCAACATTCCTAGCACCTTGCTTGTATGACGTCATAATACATGACGCCCTCGCGATATTACAGAAAAATATGAATGTTGAAAAATCACACAAACGATCAATTTTTACCGGATTTTTTTAAGAAAGAAAAACCGCCCACACCTTCAACTTTACCGGCTTAGCCCTACTCTACTCCCGGATAAGGTGGTGGGTCGCATTTTTTTACCTGGAGAAAAACGCGAGGGGGGGGGGTGCAAGACCAACCAGGTTAAACGAGGGTTAATCAAAGTAAAGTAACGGGATATTCGATATGGTGCTTGCGCCTCCCCTCTAGAAAATGAGAATGCGACTCGGGGAAAAATTGGTTCTACTGGTGGGCGAAGCGAGCCTCCAATGAAAGTGCCGAGGTCCACGTTTCGCATTTGGGTAAATCCGCACAACACCCCAAAATCAACCCTGGATATATGAGCCCGGTTTATAGCGCTATCAGTCGGATTTCCCAAAAGCTAACCATTTCGCCATAGATTTTAATACATTTGAGTTTCCATCAACAAAGAGTGTTCCTGGAGCATTATTTACGCCATGTATAGTTTTATTTAGTAAGAGTGATCGAGGCCAAAAAAGCCTATATATTTTGACGTCGCCCTTGGTATAACACGAACTCTTGACAAGGTCTAAATGTGTAATATCTTATCAATCAGTATTTTCTCATTCTAAAACTATAACAGAGGTCATCATGGGCCATGGCTATCTACATCAAAACGCTCAAATCAACACACAATTTCCAGTCAGTATTGTTGTAACTATTTTCAATCATTTTAGCCTGTTGGCGCATTGAACAAGGCTGTCCATCGTCATTTTTCCTGTCTGCTACAGGTTCCGTAGGTTTAAAGTTTATAGCGCCCTCTCTGAAAGAGCATTGTCGGCACTGGCACATATGCGCATGGTTGTCTGTCTATCCTATACGGTCTTAACAACCTTAGCAACTTCAATTTAAAGAAGTACAAAATAATTTTCATGAAAAATTCTCCATTGATGTCGAGAATTGTTTAGCTAGTTCATGGTACAAAAAACGCGTTTTCAGATTGGTCTATTTTGGATCACAAAATTTTGATCCACGTTTACCGAAAAAATACACAAAAAATCAAATTGATCTTCGACCCTGTCTGATAACCGTTAAGAAGATAGTTAAGAAGGCTAGTCCGACAAAAGGACATGGAACCCCGCAGATAAATACCCACCAGGATATGTTATACATAAAAGTCTTGTAATAGGGGTTGGTACATTTTGTGACCCCACTTTGCCTGCTCCCAGTTGAATTCAGCAGCCTTGACGGAATAAAGTGCAGGGGATACTGTACTTTATTCAAGGCTGCTGAATTCAACTGGGAGCAGAAAAAGTGTGGTCACAAAATGTACCAACCCTTGTAATAGGGTAATTCTTCCGTGTAATATTGCATGGACCCAGTCTATAATCCCTGACTTGAAGTCTTGGTATTAGACTAGTTTTGTGGAATATTACACAGAAGAATTAGAATAACCTGCAATAGAGGGTACACCTATGGTTCCCATCACAGTTCCAAAAATATAATATGAATATAATGCTGTTCACGGTGTTCACCGGTCTTAGGACAAAAGATTTTTGTTCTGTTTTTTTGTTTTGTTTTCGTAGCTATAGCGAGCAAGTGGGAGCAAGTAGTGTAAAAGTTATAGCAATATTCATGATCGTGAAGGCGACCAAGTTTCACACCCGGGTTTCACATTATCTTAAAAGGGTTAACCATCTCAGCTAGCTATTAATCATATACATATGAGGGTTGTAACTCCTTCCGATTTCTTGTATTATACTTGTATATACTATGTGACTTGCAAAATTACGACATATCTAATGAAGACATGTCTTCATGCTAGACCATTTTTGCAGTGTTTCACAAATGATTATAACAAAACAACTTCACTAATTACACAACGCTATGGGCATTGTTTAGATATTAATGAGAACTATCCAATCTGTCCCCTAGGAAATTCACATTCCACATGAGAAATACTGGTGCCCGCAAGCGCTAATCTGAAATGCAAATGAAAAACCGGAAGAACTGATTTTGTACGCAATGCACCAAGCACTCACAAAATTACATTTTTAACTGCACCACGCACGCGCCGCCCTTACGAACGGAAACCCCTTTGAATATGATACCCAAACGTGTCATTCCTCTGGGATTCTATACCTAGAAACACCAGTGGTGCAATTTGTTACACGCTAGGTTTCGTGATCACGAACGGGGAGATCCGTGGTTTGGTTCCCAAGATATCCAATTTGAAGGCCATCGAGGATGAAACCGAGTAATGAACATATCAAATTAACAGATGAACGTACCAAGGAATATTACACAGATATTGCAATTTAAGTCATGTCTAACCCTTCAGCGATATGTTTCCTTTGAGCTTCACTTTCTCTTCATAAACGTGAAATATATCAGCAAGCATACCATTCAATTCCCACATGATTTGCAGACTTGTGACCTGATATGGGGGTTTTGTGATCGAAAAATATTTGCATGCTTTATCATCCGATATATTCAACACTTATATTAAATTACAATTCGATCTCTGTACCTCAAAGAGATCTATTTTGAAAAAAAAAGTGTTTGCGTGCTTTATCATCTAGGCATGCATGCCGTACAATTTTCATGATGCTTTTATAAGTGGAATTTTTTTTTAACTCAACGTAAAGGTTATGGAAGCATTTTGAAGTGGTTTCATCTTACGAAGCTTGCTTTTTAATGAGAAATATATTATAGCTACCCTAGTTACATATTTCTCAGGGCGGAATTTCTACAAAAGTTCCAAAATGGTAGATCAGCTATCAAACACCTTGTGTATTTTTTAACTTTTATTTTATGGCAGGACCGAGTAGCAATTAAACGGAGCTTTATTTTTAAGCCTCAATGAACTATGCATATTTTTCTATTAAAGGCCACTAAAGTATCTTATGATGGACCTACGGCAGTGCAGGTGCGTACCGAATATAGCTGAAACCTAATCTAATTCCGATATCGTATCATTTTCCATAAAATGGCATATTTGAGATCAATATTTCATTAAAGTTTCCTAAATTCTTCACAATTTTATCAAGTGCGAATACCAAGTTGATTTCTTTTTACAGAAAAATAATGTATATCAGAAATCTCAGTATTTCTATATCTGTAGGTAAATAATACTTTTACGATATAGGTGGAACATCAAATTCCTTTTAAAATCGTTCATGATATATATTTCATGATCTGGAAGCCTCGGATTTAAAAACGACGCTGCTTGAAAATTGCTGAAGCTTCCATTTTCTACTATAACAAAGCTTTTAAAGCCGAGCACACTCTTGAATTTGGTTTTACTGGGTCAAATATGAGCTATTGGTATTTAGTAGATAACAGAAAAAATATTGTTTGTTATCTTGATTCCGTGAGTACATTAGCTGTTGGATTGCTGCCATGCTTATCCTCCTTAAAGGCCATGGTCAGATCGCTAATACCCTCGTCCCCAGGGATCCCAGATTTTACTGGAAGTGGCCTAAGTCTGAAGAAAGCTATTATTTTTTCTAATTTCCCCTGTGAAATATTAAAGGTGCTTGTTCCGATTTATGTCTATTGTGTTCTCTATGAGAGCCTGACACTTGCACATATGCCCCATCAAGTACAGTTGGACACGAATTGTAGTTTTGATAGTAGAAAAGCCCTATTCAATACTGTGCTAATATGGATGGTTAACCATTAAAACGGTGGTTTGTTTTGTTTATATCTTGGAAATGAAATGGATTTGAAAGCTCAAATTTCAGGACGACAAAGAGCAAAAATACGGCCTTTCATCCGATATCAAAACCGATACTAATTCCGGGTAAATCAGGGGGGTCCCAAGGCAATCGGAACAAGTACCTTTAAGGGTAAAGGATGTTGGATTTATGTTATGAGTAAAAATTGTCCCAGTTTGGTCTACCTATATTACTTTGACAGAGTATTCGATTGGACTTACTAAATGGCATTTCAAGCTCCCATATCAAACGCACCGGGATATCGGGGAGAAAATTTAGAGTCGGGGTATTGGTTTCAAGGTCATTTTATCCAGATTAAAACTTTATACAAATAAATCCGCTCATTCCCCTTTAAGTTAAAAGCATCAGGGCTATCATACTACGTTGATGTAGATGTTCACAAAACAAATGTACACAGACTCGACGATCCAGGAACCACATCATTTATAAATGAATACCATTGGCAACCAGAAATTTGCTTCTCCAGAATAGAGTCATTTGTAATCTTAAATGTGGCGCGATTAGGTCAACTCAGGTCAAGTGCAGGAAATGTAAAGTTTTAGATATAAGCAAAAATTGGTGTTATGAAAACTCGGAACTTATCAACTGACTATGCTAGGTGCTTGGAAGTTTCGAAGCGTTGGACCTGGTCAATATTAGAGAGTTGGTCTTTATTAATTTTATCTTGCTTGCAAAGAGCATTGACTTGGGTTTGTCACATTAAGGGGTGAGTTTGTTTTTGTAATCCAATTCGTCACCTTGCCAAGCTCCTCTGTGACGGTTTCCCTTTATCTCCTGGACACTACGGCCCTTGACAAAAATAGCAGTGTCATCAGCATAGACAGATTTTCACGTGATCTTTATTGATGTGAATTAGTAATTCCCAAAAAACAAAAGAGAACACTATCGTCGGGTGTTAAAAGGTGTTACACTTCCGAAAACTCTGGTTGCCATTAAAAATGACGTTTCTACGGTCATTTTAACAGTGTATCTAAGCTTGGTTTTGACGAATAAATTAGTCCTATTATTAGTCCTATATAGACATTCTTATAATTTCACTTGATTATGTGCAAAATTTACGTATTAGTTTGAAGGCAAAAAATATATATACTAGTAATTGATTTTTAAACGCGTATAGTCTATACACATACGTTGTTCAAGCGTCAGTCGATAACTTTACCAAAAGTGTAATCTTTCAAGTTGATCACAAGCCAAAAATAGAGCAATATTTAACATCAAACAAGTGCGTGAATAAGAAAGATAATATCGGGTTTCGGCAAGCGAAACCGCCGAGACTTCCGCATCCATGGACACCTTATGCTTTAGTGGTCTATACAGGTGTACTACCGCTTTTTATACCCTTATCATATTTGATTCAAGATCTTAAAGCCTGGGGATTCTAAACCAATACTACGTGAAAATTGCTGAAGCTGAAATGCTCAACCTTGCAGCTTAGACAAAAAGGTCGAGATATATTTCTTCCCTTCGGATTACATCGCGCCATCGGAGGCGAGCAACCTATATTTTGAGTTCATTCAATCACGTCGTTGGACGTGATTGAATTCGACTCTTATTATAAATTACCACTGGTTATTTCAAAGTTTTACTCAAATTTACATGCTATTTACATGATATTTCCTTTCACAACATAATAAGAACCGCCGACAGTTGCCTTAGAGAGGCGATGTTTGACCGGTGCATCATGGGAAAAGGACGACATCCAGGCTCCGCGTAATACAAATATTACAGAGGAACATGTCGCTGTTCGTTTTATTATTGTATATATTCTGTTTTTCGTGGGAGTTTCCGTAACCTGACCCATCCGACACACTTTTTTCTGACCAATTTATGAATTCGGAAACCCTTCACGAAATAAAGCACAGGTTTATTCCGTTAAGGTTTCCGAATTCATAAGTGTGTCAGAAAAAAAGTGTGTCAGATGGGTCAGGTTACGGAAATGCCCGTTTTTCGTGCGAATGCACACCACAACAGCTCTTTACAATAACTACACATTTTGTCTTTCTATCAATCACACGAAATCTTCGTTGAGCCGTCTGCGTTTGGCTGCTGGGGAGTCCCATGACGTAGAGCATGTCTAAGAATAGCCGGCCAATTAGCGATGCGGATACGGAATCGGCGGCGCTGTGTCCGAGCAGTACAGATGCTATGGGAGCGTAAATGGTGTGATGTTTATCATTGGTGGTAATACATTCGATATCAATAGTGTCCATGCAGCGTATCCAGAAGTGGGCTGTGAAGACGAGATGCCCAGCGTTTAAGTATAATCGTGTTTCTCGGTGTTGCATGACTGCATTTGCGACCTGTTGAGAAAAGAGTAAGCTTTAAGGTATATCAACTGTGTGCAATGTCTCAATAGATATACATCCAAGTTTTCCTAGATTCCACCTTACTCTTGTCGTCCTTCAAAACTTAGCGTTATTAGAGCCTTTCGTTATGAATTAACCCTCCTGTTATCAGTGAAACATCGAGAAAATTTTAAACATTTTCTTTTATTAATTTGCGATTTCTGCCCCTAGGCAATGTTTCTTCTGGTAAGCACTACGCTTGTAGCATCGCTATTAAAAATTCCTCTCTCAATTCGTAAAACGATGCGCCGCCAGCGGGTGTTCTTGTCAATCCCATTTTTGGATCGACTTGCGGTCTGTCATCATTTGAGTAACACGCAAAGTGATGAGAATATGTTGAAAACAGCTCAACGCCACGGCCACAGATGCATGAATTCGCTTTAGATGTGAAGCGATGGCAACAACACAACAACCATCTTTTGTCGTCATTGAACTTAACCCTAGTCGACCCCCCCCTTCAGGTTTTTTCCCCGGCTTGCCTAAAACCCCCTTTTTTGGTGCCAAATTATTTAATGTACCTGTCAATTGTCGGTTCTCTGCCCTTTTAATTAATCCAAAACAAAACATCCCCGGGGGTATAGTAAGATAATGGGTGATCCCAAAGTGATCGATAAGGGGGGGGGGGTGGTAACCACCCCCGCCTCCCGGAAGAGAAGTACCACATGCCTAACAACACCGTGGAACATCACAGGAACTTGATTTTGGTACCATAGATGCTATGGTCCTCCTCTTTCCCTTGATACCAAAATGAGTACCAACAATGCCTAGCTACTTCACATTAACGTCATAAAGTTTGCAGTCAGCAAAAATGCCCATTTTCCATAGACACACCACAGTGAAAAATCAATTTTTCGCCAAAAGGTTAGGAAATCATATTTCATGCGGTGTTTGACTCTACTTGATGGAAATGACTAGTTCTATATACATGACCAATCATTTTAGAGCTATAACAAGGGGTTTGAGTCGCTAAAATTGCGAAATTCAATTTTCCACCACCCTATATTCAGTATTTTCGTACTTTCCTCACATATGACTCATGGTTGCCGTCATAATTGGGATGTTAGTACTTATTTTTGTACCAATGGAAGAAGAAACTCTAAAGCTATCCTTTGGGTACCAAATTTACAGGATCGGGTGTTTCAGTAACGAAAATCACAGGGGGGGGGGGTACCCACCCTCCCTCGGCAATTTTGTTACAAAAAATGGCTCAGGTAGACGAGGTTAACATATTTTTACTTCGGCATCCAGATTTTAAGACCATCGATGCAACAATTATAGCTGATTCAACTAGGGGAGTGATTGAGGTATATATGATACTTTGGATCAACATGTGCATGCAATTGTACAAATCATGGGCAAAGTTTCGCAATTAACCTTAACTTATGCGAAATGCATACACTGAGGTTTTGAGAAGAAATCATTGGTACCCATCCTACTGGTTCAGGTCTGCATAAACATAGGCAGGGAATGAAACATTTCAAGTAAAATTATTGGAAATATTATCCAATTAAAAATTTACTGAGTTTAAACACTTACTCACTCTAACCTTACAGTAACAAACCCCAATTGTGTTTGTATTCACTAAAGCATGTACATACCTAACACCCAAAACCTAACACTACACACACGCCCGCCTGCCTTTATTGGTTTTGCAATCTGTTTTAAGTGGGGGCATAAACGATTTTAACCTGGTTTTGGTCAAAATAGGTCAAAACTTGAATTAAATTACAAATTTAAAAACAATCAATTTGAATAATTGAATTAATTTGCTCATCGGAAGTGTTCCATCTGTATAATCAGTAACTCTAATTGAAATTAGCTCATTAGAATACTTATGACATAAGTGGGGGCGATTGCTGAAGGCTACACCTAAATTGTGTCCACCATGTGGACCAGCGCACGACACTGACGCTGAACGGGGTTCAAGATTATCAACCTCCTCGTGGGTGAACCCCCCGTAACTGATCTTTTCAGGCGAATGATAATCCTGAGCTAACGCTAACATCTGTTGTCCTTTGTTTAATTCACTGTCTTTTTAATTCACGTTGTCCTTTTTTTATCTCACTGTATTTGAATCTGCCCCGCCAGAGGACACTATCATGATGCCGAGTCTGGCCACACGTGCACTTATAGGGCATGCAATCACCAGATGTCAAGTCCGATGGCATCTCAGTGCCCCAACTAAAAACGTGGAGGTCTCACTAGGGCAAAGATAAACACCATTGAACGCCTCACACATACGCATAAAGCCACTGCAATTCTCCTCCAAGAGACACACGTACGCTACTGACAGTTCCATTCTGAACATCTGCGGCTACACCTTAGCTGCACACACCGAGAGCGCTACCCACGGGATTGCCACCTTTGCTAGTAACTCAGCCCAATGGAAACAAATTGCAACATCTCCTGCAGACTCCACCCTGCATTTACGCTGGCGACTTTAATAGCCATAGCATTACCTGTGGTTACAGGAAAACCAACCCTGATGGAGCTACCCTAGAGGACTGGACCTCAAAATCCGGGGTACAAAAAACTTTTACACGACCCCACGGCAAACCAGACACTTTCAACTCTGGAAGGTGGAATACGTCTGCAAACCCTGACCTTGCGTTTGCAAACATGGACACCATCTCCATTCACCGTACTGTTCTCGACCGCTTTCCGAAGTCCCAACACAGACCATCACTGATCACCCAGGAGAGCCTTGCTAAGCCTGTACCAACAAAGCCAGTGGAAAGGTGGAACTTCCGCAAGGCAGACTGGGACCACTGGGACCAGTTCAAGAACCTGGTGGATTCAGAAGTGCCCAACCTCCTGACACCAACCTCCTCCAACCTGGACAATTCTTACACAGCACTGTGTCAACTCGTTATTAATATAGCAAAGAAGACCATCCCACGTGGCTGCCGTCGCAGTTATATCCCATCTTGGGATGAGGAATATGACACTCTTTACAATGATTTCCTGAATTCTGAACCCGGGGAAGAAGCTTCAGATCTGACAAACTGCTTGGACAGGAAACGCTGTGAGCGCTGGGAGGAGACGGTCCAAGGAATCGACTTCACCCACTCCAGCAGGAAGGCCTGGAAGACTATAAACCGCCTCACCGGCATAATTTCCAAACCATCGAAATGTCCAGTGACTGCCAATCAATTGCTGAGCAACTCCTCGCAAATGGTCGTTTCAAGAACACTGATAAGGATCACACTCGCTCTGTCAAAAAGAGATCACCAAATTTCGTCGAGCCCTCGGCGTGGACGTGTCACTTTCAACATCCTTCTCACTAGATGAGCTTATCTCTGCTATCAGCCAACTAAAGAGTGGAAAGGCCCAGGGCCCTGATAACATACCAGCAAAGTTCCTGATGCAATGCGGCCCACGATGTCTAGATTAGCTCCAGGAGTTCTACACATGTTGCCTTACCAACCAGTCCTTACCCAAGATCTGGAGGAGAGCTACTATCATCGCACTCCCCAAACCAAACAAGCCTGTCGACAACCCCAAGAACTACCGCCCAATATCACTACTGGTGTGTTTCCTTCAAACTCCTTGAGAGGATGATCCTGGCCCGGCTGGAGCCCGTCGTCGATCCCCATCTGCCTGACGAACAAGCAGGATTTCGCCGTGGCCGGAGCACTGTCCATCAGATTGTTAAACTCACAAATGATATTGAGGAAAGCTTTGAAAAGCGCCGTAAGGCAGGCGTCATCTTGGTGGACTTTACTGCAGCATATGACACCGTGTGGCACCAGGGCCTGACACTCAAGCTTCTCAGGACCATCCAGGATCGTCAACTTGTACAATTCATATGTAACATGCTTGCAAACCGTAGCTTTATTCTCAAGACCAGTGATGGGCAGAGTAGTCGTCTGCGTCGTCTGAGGAACGGAGTACCGCAAGGATCTGTACTGGCTCCTATGCTGTTCAACTTGTATATCAGCGATTTACCTCAACAACATCTAGACAATATGGCTACGCCGAAGATCTTGCCCTCCTCCACTCGGACAGCAACTGGACAGAAGTAGAAAGCACACTTACTACAGACATGGCCCTACTTGCAGCATATATCAAGACCTGGAGACTGAAGCTGAGCGAAGCCAAGACCACCGCTACTGCCTTCCACCTCAACACCAAAGAGGCTCATTGCCAGCTTCAAATCAACCTCAATGGAGCGCCTCTGCCATACAATCCTACAGCAACCTACTTGGGAGTGAAGCTTGACCGGCAGCTTACTTACAGGCAGCACCTCGAGTCCGTATGCGCCAAGGTATCTTCGAGGAATAACCTCCTGTGCCGACTTGCTGGATCTTCATGGGGTGCCAGCCCAACGACCCTACGCACCACTGCCTTGGCTCTGGGTCTACAGCACTGCTGAATATGCCGCCCCAGCATGGTGCAACAGTTCTCACACAAAGAAGCTGGACACAGTACTCAACGACACCTTGAGAACCATCACTGGCTGCCTCCGTCCTACTCCATCTGAATTCCTACCAGTGCTTTCAGGCATTGCACCTGCAGTACTTCGGAGAGAACACCACACGCATAAATTATTGAATAAGGCCCTGCTGGACAACACGCACCTGCTGCATAACACTGTCAAAGAATCACACCAACTCGGTAGACAGAGACTGCGCTCTCGCCGACCTTTCTACCGACACGCTGCTAAACTATCCAGTTCCCCTTTCAACATCTTACAGACATGGAATACTGCCTGGCTAGATACCCCAAGGCCAGATCAACTCTCTATAACACCTAAGACAGAACTACCACCTGGCAGCAATCTCCCACGCAAGGAATGGGTCACCTTAAACCGGATTCGCACAGGAGTTGGTCGCTTCAATAGCAATATGCACCGATGGGGGCTGCGGCCATCGCCAGCCTGCCAATGTGGTTCTCCATCACAGACTGCGGATCACATTCTCAATGAGTGCCCTACCTTTCGTCCACCGGTGGACACAGATTTCTCAAACCCCAACCAATCAACAGTGAGTTCGCTCAAACGCTTACAACATATTTAGCTGCTGCCTCATACGCAAGAAGAAGAAGAAGAGTGACGCTAAGATAACTAACTGAAAGATACCAGTAACAAAATTCCTTTAACTTCACAATAAAGTAAAGCCACATTGTGCAGGTCAAAATGCAACTTCCTGTTGTTTCAATCGGCGACCTACGGCGGTCCGGAAAGTGTGTAGTCTGTGTCACAGACTTCGAAAGATAATATTTAAATTAGTACTGCGCGAGAGATTAACGTTATCAGTCCGTCATAGCGAATGCATGCACATGAAACTAAATCTCAAATATCTCCGGAAAACGAAGGGGTTCTATGGAGATTTTTGCATCGGAGGGCCCGTTACTATGTTTTGTTTTGGATATGTATCGTAATTGGGTCTGAACCTATAGAACCTAGCGAGAAAATTTACCGTTTTTGTCGGGTACTTCGTTGCTCGCAAACACGGAAAAGTTAAAAAGCAATCGCTATGGGCCGCATCCTTTTTTCCCACAATGCCTTTCGGTATTATTCCAGTCTTGAGAATTTTCAAACGCTGCGCCAACTTTTTTTTCCAATTTTAGAAACAGGATATACGTACTTACCGGACCGCCGTATCGGCGACCATTCAACTGTATAGAGAGGTCAGTGGTATTAAACAGGTGATGGGGGGGGGGGGGGCTTGTCATTTTTGTGACATGTTTCTCCTGCAAATATGGGTCTCAGTCAAATTCTCTTGCATGTGCAATAATTTCGGGCATTTCAACATTACAGTTTCGCCTTTCTTCCCTCTCTCTTCCTTCCGCCCTTTCCGCTTTCTAACCTTCCTGTTTTTCGTTCAAAACAATAAGATAGGAGTACAAGCAAATAATCAACACTAAAAATACACATCTTCCAAGAATACTACATGTTTTCATGAGTGTAGATTGTGGGAAAATTAAAGAACATATCAAGTTGCAGCAGATAAAACGCGCAACACTATACTCATAGGCTGGTATTCTGAAAGGGAGTCTAACTTCAGACCTGGGTTTGAACCAGGGTTAGTCCTACATGAGTAGACCTTTTTTCCTTTCAAAATACTGTGAAAGTTAAATGTAAGAGTGAGAAAATTCCCCATGCATGGGCCATTCCGGCCCATCCATGGGAAATTTTATCACCTGTTTCAGCACATTTTTAGAGTATGTTGAAAGGAAAAAGGTCCACTCACGTAGGACTAACCCTTGTTTAAACCAAAGTCTAAAGTTAGACTCCCTTTCAGAATACCAGCCATAGATACCCCGAATGCTTTAACGTTCTATACACTGTTAAAATTTCCCTTCCTAATTAAGAAAACAGATTATCCGTACATTTTTGAAAATCTGTTTTAGAAAACATAAAAATAAAAAACAAACACATAACAAACTGGTAATTTACGGAAAATTTCAAAAAGTTTATGGCAGCAATAGTTCCGGACTTTTTTTATTCCGTTCCGTTAATTTAATTAACGAAAAATGCGGTTAACATACACATTTTTTCCATAATATGAGATCAAATTTCTGTAAAATTACTGACAAGTCCGTTATCATTGACAGAAAATCTGTAAATTTACCCTAAAAAAGTCTGGAAATTTCCGTAAATTTACGGAAAATTTTCTAACAGTGTACGGGCTTCTGAACCATCATCGTTGTAGCATATTTAATCCCGCGGATTAAAAAAAACCGAAGCCACGTGAAAATTACTTAAGCTTTAGAATTCCACTATACAAGGATGTTTTCTTTTCTCTTCAACCAGTTTTTATCACGCTTATATAAAAGCTAGCAACCTATAATATTTCGATATTTTTATGGAATTGATTATCGCCTTGGAAATAGCATTTTTTTTTATCTTGCCGCTCACTCTGTTAGGGCCTGTAATTGAAACCTACCGTATTAAGCGCGTATATTTTTGTCAAATAACCATATTTACTACCACACAAATTAGGTACTAAGATATTTTAAAGGTGCGTGTTCTGATCGTCTTTGGGACCTTCCAGATACCCGGAAGTAGTACACTTTAAATCATAGGGATGTAAAATAAATCCCAAAAGATTGTGATTAGGGACCAATCCATTTTTAGATTTAAATTTAAATCTTATAGATTTAAATCCTTGTAATTTAGAGGGTATCGTTTTTGATATCATATGAGAGGTCGTATTTTCTCATTGTGGTCGTCATTGTCGTCCTGAAATTGAGACTCTCAAATCCATTTCATTTCCGTTTCATTCCCAGAACGATTTGAAAGATCGTATGGAAATTTACAGATGGGGTACTGAGGCCAAGATCGTTTAAAGCAAATGGGACTATATATTCCCATCGGATCATCTCCATCTAACCACTATGTTTAAGATCCAAAATAATTCGAAACCAGTAACAATTCGTGGAAAAGAAAAGGCCAAGGGTTAGCATTTTATTGCACCCACGCCTCAATTTTCAGTTGCAAAAAATTCACCGAAAGGTTAAAAAACACTCGCAGGTTATTTTCCTTGACATATTTTGGCCCGGGATCAAAGGACAAATTGTTCATTTTGATTAATACTTCGCAGAAGTAAAACCATTTACCCACTATTAAATACTAATACATAGTATAATAACCATTTATTGGGTATGACAATAGTAAAGGTGACCACATTTCATGCAAAAAATTGAATTTAATATATAATAAATGCCATTCACTTTCTATGCTGAATCGATTCAAGCAAATGGTAGCGTATGTAAGTAAATCCACCTGGTATTCAGCGGACAAAGCACTTCAGATTCCCCTTTGTTAATTTGGAAAAAATGCAGAGCCATTGTTAACTGTCCATGCAGCTGAAAAGTTGCCTGGCGTTATAGACTCGTTATCCCCACACAGTAGTTAGGGGGTAGACGTTTCACATAGAAGCCTACAAGTATACAATGAGATGTCATTGACTTCCGCCATCCTGTAGTGTTGTTAAGTAGCGCAGGACGGATCAATGGCAATACCTCTCATTGTATAACTGGGGGTCCGATATGAAATGTCTAACCCGTTTGGGATTGAGCTGGCCTCGTTCGCGGATTTAAAATCAACACTTGAGGTTCTACTGTGAGTCAAAATTTGACTGTATTATAATTCTATTATTTGAAAAAAAGAAAATAATGTGAACAAAACTCATGGTGGTGGATATGTTGATCGGGGGGAGCTGTGACGTCTTTAAAAGTTTTGTGCTGAACCAAGATCCAAGATACTTATTGCTGGACTCATTAAATTTCTATTCAATTTACACCAGTAATTTTTAGAAAAATACAAAAGAAGGGGTCAGCGACCTATGTAACAACACGGAATAAAATTGAATAGAAATAGGGTTTATTATTATTTTTAAGCGGCAAGTTACTGTAAGAGTTAAGTTTTTGTTTCTGCACAAGGATGTTAGGTTAACACGTCTGCCAAACAACTTTCTTTCATGATTTTTTGTTCATCTTTGTTTCCATTTCGGAAAAATGATGAAATATACGGTCAAAGTTAATTGAACGCACAGTAGAAGCCTAAGGTTAATTTATTCGTGAAAGAGGACAAGTATCTTGTGCTTTGCGTCATGAAAAAATAGCTCAATCTTAATCGAGTGATGAGCATCTGAAATCTGTTTCAACTGTGGGGGTAATAACAATGGCTCTGTACTTCCAGATAAAAAGTACTTTATCCTCTGCATACCGAGCGAATTTACTGGATATCAACAGTGCTATTATATGCGTAACCAAAGTCCTCATGCAAGCATCTTTCTCTTCTTGTATCCCATGGAATAATTGACCAAATCGACAACACGCGCACCAGGTTACTTTGTTCTGGCTGGATTTTGCCAACAAAGATGTATTCCTTCAATTGAACCTCTTGCCTGACCTGATGCAAACCTAGGTCTGTAGATAAGTGTATAATTCAATGGCACACAAAGCGTTCATGTTGTTATGCTTTGTCAAGAACACAAACCCACAATTCATGATCCCTAAGAACTAAAAAATGGGACCACTGTGTTCATTGTCGCTTGTATAAAATACTTGGGGTGGTTTCAAAACTTATCCGCCGGTTAACTGACGGTTCCGCCTCGTTCTATGCGGTTGAAGTACGTTTCCTTTGTTCTAAACAATGGCAAGCGGGTCAACCGC
Organism: Ophioderma brevispina; assembly: GCA_023653785.1. Lineage (NCBI taxonomy): Eukaryota > Metazoa > Echinodermata > Ophiuroidea > Amphilepidida > Ophiodermatidae > Ophioderma > Ophioderma brevispina. The sequence continues at coordinate 92,510 of JAMKCH010053819.1, forward strand.
ACTGAACTGCCAGTAAACCGACGGTGGAGTTTTTTATTCATCCTTGTCTTAATATAGTTACAATGCTAGAAACATTAGGTCATAGAGACACAATGTTATGAAAACACAGTCATAGAAACACAAACACACGTGTTTCATGTAGAAATCTTCATCTAAATATACGCCTATACATGCAAACATGACTGAAACGCTGTCTATATCTGTATAAACCTTCTTTGTCGCTATGACGTGTATAATGTGATGGTGACTGGTTTCTTTTCTTTGATTTTATATCGAGAGCTAATTTTCCACTTCCAACAGAGTGCTACCTGCGAAATTCTTTCCTATCAGCCATTTCATAATATAAAGACCTATCGACGATCTATTATGAATTCTAATATCTCCACTAAATACATTGCATCTTTACTCGATGAAATGGATATTACTCAATGAAATGAATATTACTCGTGGAAGGCTTTACGCGTTTAGTTTCAATTACCAAGCACTATAGCGCGCAATATGTGATATAATCAAGATCAGAAAATGCAATGACCTCTTCTTTGCCTACCGAATAGGCTTCAATTGACCCATGGGAAAAAAAAAACCGCAGAAGCTTATTATGCCGGAATATTTGAGATTCAGAGATTTTTTAAGCAGCGATGCTTTTAAATCCCGGGATTGAAGATCATGAAATGAATATCGTAACGATTTACAAAGTAGAACACCCACATATTAAGTTGAAGCATAAGGTTTCTGTGCATACGGAAACTACAACAGTTTCGTTCGCTAAAACTTAATTATCTCTCAAATTTGATCACCGGTCTTATTTTAGACAATACGTTAGCGTGAAGTATATTTTTCAAGAACAAAATATAAGAAGGTCCATACATTTGGTCACTTGAATAATTATGCAAAGAAAAAAAATATATGCTTCTCAGTTGAAAACATTCTAATGATATTCTACTTCTTTTTCTCTTTTTAGTATTGTTTGAAATGGGATACAAAGTAAGAAGCATCATGTTGATAGGGCTTATTAATTTAAGATTTTACGTCAGAAACCGGCACTGCCCATAAAAAGTTCCAATATTTAAATAGTCATGTGCAATTTCAATTTAATTATTTTGTATTTTCAATTTGCTTCAAGAACAGAAGTTCCTTTTCCAGAACTCTTAAAATGTGTATTATTAATGCAAGATGTGCAATAATGATTATTTGATAATGTTTATGTTTCCAGCTGAGTGTGCTCTATTTTTAATCTATTATCCGATGCTTTTCCACTCACTTTGGGCTACTGCTGGACTATTGATTGTTCGTTTAATTTTATTGCGCACTAAATTGAAAAGAACATCGTAAAGCTATGATTGCTCGTTTCATTTTATGTCTTACTTCTTTTACCACTTAAGTGCATAATGGGGGTTCCATGTGGACCCAGGATTTCGTTTTTTGCGCTCCAAATTATTTTTGCCCAAGATTTTATGCAATTGCTAAATATCAGTTACGCATATTTTGGTGGAAAAAAGTTCAAATCGGTCATGGCGTTTTATACTCATAAGAAAAAAAGAAAGATTGTTTTTGCCCATTAAATCGCACAGGAGTCATTTTTATGAATTTTTATTTCAGCAATGTAATTGTATTGCTGTCCTACTATTTGGAGCCAAATTTTATGGAAAAAGTCTTTCGGAAAAGTTTATTTTTTTATTTTTGGGCGGGAGAATTTGGTGCGCGTTCCAAAAATCGGTTTTTGGTTGCCATTTTGAATCCCGTAACAACCGAATTAATTTTTTCCTATTGATGTGTCGTGTCGATGTACACTATCAATGACCAGAGTTTTGGTAAAAACTATGAGTTTTATAATACAAATTTTCATATTGATTTCAGCTTGTTAATTTGCTTTAATATAGCTAAAGTTCACAATTTCTGCCTTTGGGCTGAGTGAATCTGATCGCGCCATATTTAAGATTACAGATAACTGTATTCTGCATGGAGAAGCAAATTTTCTGCGGTCGCTCTGGATCGCCGAGTTTGCTTGCAACTGTTTTTATGGACATCTTCGTCAGAGTACAATGATCATATATAACTGAAGACCTGATGCGTTAGTTAACCATTGCATCAACCCACCAGGTAAAACGCTCATGATATTAAGATAACAAACAATAGTTTCCCTGTTATCTATCAAATACTAATAGCTAAATTAAATTATATTACCCATTAAAACCAAAAGGAAGCGTGTTCCTCGTCTTTAAAAGTTTTGTTATAGTAGACAATTGAATTTTCATTAAGTCTCCAAGCAAATACCATCAGGCTTGGAGATATGATATATATATATTTTGTGTATTGTACCTTAAGAAGCCTAAAGTCTGAAACTCGAGTAGTTGCATATACTCTGCTGCATTATCACTACAATACTTGTCGTGTTTATTTCTTGTCTCCTATATTACTCCACTGTGTTGGACTTCTCCCTTCGTTTTTTTACAATATATATATAGTTTAATTTTTTTAATTTTTTTAATTTTTTTAATATATATATATATATATTATATACAATAAAGTTGGCTGCGTAGGCATGGTATCATTAGAAAAGTGAGTCAATATGAGTCGTGGTAAATGTCCATGCCGCGATATATAATTTATTATCGCCCTTCATCAGTTAATTCGAAACAGAAATAGTTTGTTACTACAAAACAGAATGGGAACTAACTGAAGTGCGCATTAGATGAAGCGTGGAACTATAAAGCGTATGAAGCGGGCGCACAGCAGTGCGTGCGGATGTGCGCAATGGAGAGACGCGCGAAAAACAGTTACAGCCGGAAAGCATTGAAATTATCATTCAGTCCTGCCGGGTGAAGAGTCCCTAGTTTATATATATGCGTGGTTCAGTAGATGGCGTTGGTGCGTCTTCATCGCACTGTGTGATTACATTAAACACGAATGTCATCTTAGAGTGGTTTTTTTCCCGAGAGCTTGGCAACAGGGAGGCCGGGTTGACGAAGTTGGATCGAACGTAGGTGTTCAGTAAACCGTCAGCAGACGACGTGTGGTTTCACCAATGTATAGCAGATGACATTTGGTGCATTCGATGGCATAAGTCACTTTAGTGGTTTGCAGGATAATGATTCCTCCTTGATGGACAATACTAGCCCTTTGGTCATGTGGATTGCTGTCAGCAGGAAATATGAGCGCATGTGTGGCAGCATTTTCTTCTGCATGGTGTGGTTATCCGGTGTTGGAAGCAGGCTTATGGTGTGATGAATGCACCAACTGTCACGTAGTTACGCGGTCTTTCCGGTAGCGCAAAGGGGCTTGATGGAAAGATGGCCTTCGTTCCAGGGCCGGCATCTATAGTTTCCTTGCTGTTTCTTCTTTTTGATAACTTTAGAACTTGGGCAGAAAGTGAATGTAGAGTACTATAGGGACACGATTCTACATGAGTGTGCTGTGCTCCATGGCGTCCCATGGTCGACTGATGTAAATGAATTGTGAGTAAAGTTTTGATGAATTTCTTCCAGTTCTTCAAGGACAATTCACGGGACCGACACAGTCATCGATTTATCGCTTAAAAGGTCTGGTTTGGTACGCGTGTGAACGAGTGAATATTTGTTTTCTTCAAGGTAGCCGATATATAAGCAATGCAAGCCTTCCCCAGGGGCGACCCCCATTGTTTATTCCCCCTGATTTGCTGTAGAATTGCCGTCGAAACTCGAAGGTGGCGGTGTGAGACTATTTCGGCTAGTCTGAAAGATGGTATAGAGCATGATGATGCGTTATTCACGTCCTAGAAAATGCTGGAGAGCGATGAGGCCATCGTTGATTGGAATTGAAGTGTATAGAGACTTGACTTGCCATTGTGAAGATATATCGGTGAGTCCAGTGAGCTGAATTCATTAAAGATCGAGAGCGTGGGTAGTGTCCTTAACATACGTGGGAAATTTCTGAACGATGGGTGCCAGAATACTATCAAGATAACGGCTGATGATTTCTCTTGGGCAATTCAAGGTGGAAACGACAGGACGGCCAGGGTTATCAGGTTTGTGTGTATTTTGGGAAGTAGGTATAATCGAGCACTTCGAGCACTTTCCTCTTAGAAGCTAACCGTCATTGTCCGACAACAACTCATACCTACCTCTAATCAGAAGATCCCACTACTGAACAACAAGATAAGAATCTATGAAACCACTCAATGGAACTCTCATCAAGATAAGGAATTCCATCCGGCGCTAAATAACCTCATCCAAAGTCAACCCCACGAAAGAATTTTTATACCGCTGTCAAGATTCACCCTAGATCTTCAAATTATTATAGAAATGCTGAGGATTCTCACTATAAACGGTGTAATCTTAATTTTTGCTATTGTATTATGACAATACTATTTTAGCGGGCTCCTAATGTAGTGATCTATTTTTCTGTAAAAAGAATGAAAATTTATTATTTGCGTTTGATAAATTATGAAAAACGATTTCAGAAAAATTTACTATGAAATATCGAAATCAAACATCCCTTTGTGGTTTGTAAATGATACGATATTGAGAGTAGATTACATTTCAGCTATGTTCGGTACGCACCTGTACTGCCGTGCGGTGCATCAGAAATATTGTAATTGGTTCTTAATAGAAAAAAGGAATTATAAGTTCATGATGAAGCTTAAAAATATAGCTCCTTTAATTGCAATCGTCTATCATTAAAAATTAAAATATCACAAATGGTGTTTGATACCTAACCTACCGTTTATCACTTGTGTGGAAATATATGGTCAACCGCCCTAGAAAATGAACTGTGAGGAGTACGTGAAAAATACATTACCTTATTAACAAACCATCTAGTAGATGAAACTACGTGGAAAGCTCCCGAACCTTACGTGAGTAAAAAAAAGTTCTCAATTAATAAACATCATGAATTGTATGCATGTCTGGATGAGGTATCATTCTGATCGACATACTCTTTTTCTCTAAATCAAGTGCTTTTTCAGCTGCCGTTTTGCGTAGGAAACCCCTTTTTCAAAAAAATAAAGCTTTTGAGGTGCACGAATGGAACTGTTACCTGATTTATACCGGATATTAAAGCATGAAAATAGTTGTCGATCACAAAATCCCATATCTGCATCGTTGCTGTGGGATTGAAAAGTAGAACCTTGCTGATTTAATGTACGTGTAGGAAGAGAAAGTGAAGCTCAAAGGAAACAAGTCGCTGAAGGTTAGACATGATTAAATCGCAATATCTCTGTTAATATTCCTTGGTACGTTCTTTTGTTAACTTGATATGTTATTATCCTCGATGGCCTTAAATGTGGACGTTGTGTTCGATATCTAATGAAAAATGCTACGACTTCGCCTAGTGTGATAACGAAATCCATCTTGTAAATATTGCACCACTGGTGTTCTTAAATACAGAATCCCAGAAGAATGACATTATAAGTTTGGATCATAATCAAAGGGATATATACAGGTCTTTTGCGTTCGGAGGGCGCGGGCGTGGTGTGCAGGCTAACAAATGTATATTGTGGTCTTGGTGCAGAGTCTGTCGGCCAAATAGATGTAGGTTGAAATTTTAATGAAATAAAATATGATCGTTATGATTATTTTGGAAGATAGGACTTCCAATTGTAATATTAGTCCGACTTAAATTATGCAGCATATCGAAAAATTTGTAATGAATATTGGTCCCTCCCCTCCCCCCTTTCCACCCCACACCCAGTATTCTAAAACAAAGTGTTTAAAGGGCTAAGACATGTAATGCGTGAATCATAGACGAAGCTCTTTTCGAAGACTATTCCTCTGAAAAATGTAAGTATGTACAACGAAAGGATAAAAGGTTACCGTCAGTGTAGGGATAAAACAAACAATTTGACACCATGTTCTTAATTCGATAGTCCACTCAATCTACTAGGTACTCTGGACAAAATTGCCTACTAGTAGTCAAAGCTCTCCCAAACAACATATCAAAAAAGGTAGGAAAACGGGAAGGCATGACCAAGACATGCTAATTTGCATTTTTATATTACGTGGACGTATTGCCCATATTTCGACAAATTGTGTGTAGATCATAAGGCATTGTTTTAGGGAAAAATTGAAAAGTATTTGTATAGTATTTGAACATGTATGCATGCATATGCCTTCAAAATGTTAGCACTTGCAATGATAAGTAAAAGTGGAAAATGATGGTCATTTATTCAAGATGGCCGCAGTTTTCCCACCAAAAATTAAATTTGCAATCGAATTGTTTGTCGACTACAATTCCGTGGGGAGATGCTTATTAGCAAATTATATTAGATAGTTTATTAATTCAAAACACATTGGGTCAATAGATAACAACACATGTGCTAGTGGGGAGCTAGGCGGGGGGAGGGGGCACTCCCTATCTGAAGTGATGTTATATGAGCCTCAGCCAGGTTAAAAGTAGGGTCCTCTAGGATAAATGTACCAAAAAATAGATCATAGGTACACACAGCTCAATAAAAATGGTTGGGGGTTTCAAAAATCCAGTTAGCAAATTTAAGGGGTGCCGCTTGTCGAGGTAACAAATAGTAAGTGCCTCTCTACAGTATTTCATCATTGCCACGAAAATTATGAAAATTGACTGCTTGAAATTATACAATTTGTTCAAAAAAATGTTTGCGCGCATACTGCAAATGTGGTGAAAAAAGGGCTAGCAAGAAAGATAAAAGGAAAGAATTAAATTGGTAATAGCCCGGGTAATATAGGTAGGACAGCAGCGCAAAAAAGGGCTCATTGGGGACAACCAGTTTGAAAAAGGGTTCTATCCCGAGGAACATTCTGCGGTAACGTAGTGGAAGGACCCCACCTCCCCCCCCCCCGATTGTCTCTCATTTTTACCGTTTTAACTATCCACCGCCACTCACAGTTCCAGTCCTTAATCGTACATCCCTGGAGATAACAAAGTCACGCATGGCCTGAAGACACGCATGTTCGCTTGAAACCAACGAGACCAACAGAAAAAGGAAATGGTATACATGAAGGACTTCATGGAAAACAATTTACCTATTGGCCAATAAAACCAGATTCAAAAATCAAGCAAGTAGACGGTGGCTACACAGTCACCCAAATGGAGAACTTTGCCAGCTGCAATACATTCTGCGCAGAAAGCAAGTAGATTATCAGAGCCTAACAACTTTTGAATTGTTAAAGTCGATCTCTTGATCATGCGTATGCGTAAACTTCCCAACAAGACGTGCCTGCTTGATCCCCTCCCAACAGGGATCCTGAAGCAAAATTATCCACCGTTTCAACTTTTGTTACCAAAATTCCGTAATCTCGGTGTTCACATGGATTTCAACACTATCAATGAATAAACCATGGATCTCTCTGTGAAAACACGACCTTTTTCAACTCAGAAAAACATTGCTGTATAAGAAGATACCTGGATAACGACACATGCAATATATTATTCGTGCTTGTAATCTCCGCGTCTGGACTATGGAACACTCTCTTCTCACAGGTACTACAGATTTAACCAAAATTAAAAACTTAAACGCCATACCAACAGAGCCGTCGTCTTATCTGTGGCTTTTAAATCGTCGTGATTTGTTTCTCCTACGTGCTGAGTTCCTGGCTCCTGTTAAAGAAAGCATAATTTCAAAACGACTTACCTTCATCTATCAGTGGTCCCATGGATTAGCTCAAGATATTTAATGGTGATATAATTGTACTCATCTTTTAATACCAGTCACCGTTTACTTCGATACTCTCTTGATAGACTAGACTCCACTTCAAATACAAAAACGCTGCCTCGGGGATCAGTCTTTTCATGTTGCTGGCCCCCGTATGTGGAATGTGCTCCAACAGCATATTCGTGAGGCGTCTACTCTCACCAGTTTCAAAAAACTCCTCAAATCCCATTTCTTTCCTTCTGAATAACATTGTCTTGCCATATTATGCAGTTATCATTTGCTTATTTTTGTTTGTATCATAAGTTGTAGTGTAAGGCCATTTGTAATGCGCTTTGAAATTCCAAGATAAGGAGCAATATAAATATTGTATGTATGTATGTATGTAATAACACCAACCTTGATGAACCTTTCTTCAATCACAAGATAACAGACACTCTTCCCATACAGACTGGACCTTTCACTACAGAGGAGTTTCAGACTGCCTGAAGAATTGAACAACACAAAGACGCCTGGTCCCATCATTCGATTTTGGCGAGATTTAAAATTTTGGCGTAAAAACGGCAGCCATCTTGAAAAATTATCATCTCACTTCCACTTTAATGTATCAATTGCAACACATTTTTTAAGCATAACCATAAACAGTTTAATGAAACAAGAGTTAATATGTTGTAAAATAAAAAATTAACATTTCAATAAAACAAGAGTTAATATGTTGAATAATAACCAATATATAGGCAAAAATAGCATATAGGTTTTATGCTATTTAGCATGTCTTGCCATTCTTCCTTTATTCTACCTTTTTGATATGTTGTTTGGGAGGGGTTGTACAGCAAGTTACAGCAAGAAAACCTTCTGTAGCAATTATGTCTAGGTCATACTGTAGATTGAGTGGACTATTACTTCTTACTCGCATCCTAAGTATGACCTTCATCATGCAGTTATATCATCAAATTGCTATATTGAACTTTTAGTGTGGGTTGGTATGTCAATGCACATTCCCGTAGATTTTGGTGCTAAAGTTGATTTTCTTGCTGTTTTTCATTCAATAGGGACCAGACAGTCGGAAAAGTTATGGGGTGCACATTTTCGGAAAACTGCTGCCCCCTTCCTCCAGGTGGAAAAGGGGGGGGTTTGGGGGGGGGGTGTGTGTTACTACAGGAAAAATTTAAAATCGAGTCAATTGGTGTTTTAATGTACATGATCATGTTCGCTCGTATAAGGATAGAAATTCTATATTTGCCTATGTTCCGACCTTGTTAAAGCGCTATATAGCCCCATAATGGTTTCAAGGTCATCCTGGGTCAATTTTACCCAATGCTCAGATTTTGTTGAAACTGGTGATAAGATATTTGTATTGTCCTCACACGGATCCAAAAATGTATTATTTTCAGTGTGTTACATTTGGTTTTGGCGATTACTTGTCAAAATGTCCAAGGGACGACATGGTCTATGGGGGTCCCAGAACTGTCCATGGATGTCACAATGTGATATCAAAAATCAATTAATGCATTTTCTGTTTCAGAAAGACACAAGGAACATTTGAACACACTTTCAACACATTCAGGTGACCTTGAACCATTACGGGGCTATACCGCTTTAACTAGATCTGATTTGTTTAAAAATCTACCTTCAGATTTATAACACTATATGCAGGTCAGGGACGTTTTGTTTGCTATAGAATCGGGTCAAAGTTGCCCCTTCACTAAAATAAAAGGGGCAACTCATGGTCAAATCCAATATTATATAGAATTAGATAATATATGAAGTATATGTATAAATTATATAATATATGATAATACTGGAAGTCCACGCTGTAATGATAACATACAACGCATTTCTCTTCCTTTACGATTGCAAATGATACGTCGTCATTGTAGCGTAATATTGCAAACCAGGACTTGTGGTTCATGAAAAATTAGTACACCCTTCGTTTATTTATTTAACACATGAAAGTATATTTTGTGCGAGCAGCAGTGTTTTGAACACTTTTGCGAAAGGATGTTCGTGCCAAATCAAACAGACATTTATTCACAGTGGAACAAATTTGCCAGTACCTCTTATTTTGAAGAAACATTCAAGTTGGAAGGAGCTATAAAACAAAATGTGCAATCAGGGTTCTGATCAGACCCATTTTCAAACAAACCTTTGAATGTGGTTGTCTTTGGGAAATGGCTGAGATAACTGCTGTGTAAAATGTGTCACCAAGAAATAAACAGCGCATTCTAATATAGCAATTCCACCTAAAAAGAATTGCCTATCTTCGAAGATTTTGGTAATGTGGATTTACTTAACCCACTTTTTGGCCACGTTTACCAAGGGGGTCCCGTTACAACGACCCAATGCCTTATATTTTGGTAGTATTTGGATAGCTGTGGTCCTACCCTTTACATAGTCCAAGCTAAGAAATAAGGTACAAACATACCTAGTAGGTCATCATGACGTCATAAAGACCCCAATTGGGCAAAATTGCCAATTTCCAAACAGTGTATAGACAAAAGCCAATTTCGCACAAAAATGGTACATTTCGATTAAAACTATTTTTTTTAATAACACTGATGTCTTCATATATAGGAGTCACGATATTAAATCCTTGATTCCCAAGGATTTGCCAGTCAGACTAGAAGAACGCAACAAGATGTATAATGCCAAGCTAAAAGGGTCTTTAAACGTATTCGTCCACGCCTTTGCTTTCTAGTCACTCGTTGCTTTCTTTCAGAACCACGCGTTTGCTTACTGAGGGCAATCAGAAATGTGCTTTTTATTAGCAACCCGATTGCTTTCTCACTTTTCTGATTGGTCAGCTAAGCACGCGTTGTTTTCTGAAAGCAACGCGTTGTAAGACGCCAACGCGTTGGTTTTCTGAAGCAACGCGTTGCTAAGAAAGCAACGCGTTGTGACCAATACTTATGACATTTTCGCCTGTTTTTGGACTGGGCTTGGGAGTGCGCAATGTGGAAGTTTAGGAGCGAGTTCTGATCTTAAAACACGACAATTTTTATTCTATTTACTTTATTTCATTCAGAACATTTTTCATCTGTTACAATGCAAAGCATAGAGAATAACATATCAAAAGTAATTTTAGACAGAATAATTACAATTCATGATCATTATTACAGGTGATACAAACTTATTCATGTTAGATACAAAACGATAATACACTGACCAGGAGTGTTTGGTCAATAACAACACTTATGATCGGTGATATATTAATGCTAAATAGAACATGGTAAGAGTATAATCAACAGTGTATGTATACACAAAAAATGGAATGAATGCATATCATAATGGCAAGTTTGAACGAGGAAAATCAAAATAAACCCCAGGGGGCTTTTGCGGTTTTCATCCTACTACCCTACTTTTATAGAATACAACTTGTTTGATAATTTATAAATCAATAAAGACAAGGACAGACACCAACAGAAACATAACGATACAAAGACAGGGACCGGAGAAAACAAGGCTGTCCTCCAAAACAAGGTAGTTTTAGATGGATTAGCACCCGATCATGTGAGAGAATAAAAATATAGAAATTAATTTTTTTTGACGCTTTATAAATCTGGGATATTAACACGGAAAGGCTTTTTTGACGCAAGTCGGAATTTTGATACGCACGTAATAGAAATTACAGAATCAGATAAAAAGTGCTGCCTTGTCTTTAATGCCGGATTTTCAATCCACCCTTGCAGGTTAATATTAGTATAGCCATGCCCATTTACAAAAATAACCAAAATACGAATTTTGATGATTTTTTCGATGTTCGGATCAGCCAATCGCTGCTAATCCCTTTAAACTAAACACATGTATAAACATTATTCGTGATCAATTACGATGATATCTCGTAGTTGTCTCAACATGCCGACGTAGAACTCCGCCTTCAGAAAAATACCACGTTGGGGTGAACACCCTATTCTTTTTTTTCTTTCTTTCTTTTTCTTTTTTTTTACAAGTAACTGCAATGAATGAACGAATGAGTGAATGATAAATCTAAAAGAAAAAGCAAATTTAAACATTCATAAACTACAATGCATTATTCATCAATCTTGTGCGGAACGACTAAGAACTGTTTTCAAGCATGTTGATCTCATAGGCATCTTGAAAAACACAAGTTATCAATCATGTATGAACACACTGGATACAACCGCGTAACATTCGGTCAAACAACACACACGATCAGTGAGTGCGTTTTCCGGTGGTTTGAGATTCATGCCGATTAAAATAAATTTGTTTCTCGTCCCTTTACTTTATTTTCTGAGGTTGGTCATTTGCTCATTTCTTAACATTCCATTATTGCAAATCTATAATGATTCAGTAAATCGTTGGTTTTTGGGTAATATTTGGGGTTACACCTTAGATCCTTGGGCCAGTTGCATAAAAACAGTAAAATGCTCATAGTAAAAAGTAAAAGCATTTGCTTCTCAAGTAAAAGTAAAAGCATACTATATATGTTATACATGTACGTAACCGTTACATTTTATTTCGTAGTAAATGTTAGTACTTTTAGTAAATCTTTGTGATCATAAAAAAATCAAAAAAAAAAAACATGTTTTGAAAAACCTGGAAACGAAAAAAGAATTATTATATTAATGAAGCTTCATACGTACAAATATGTTTTTCAACAAGTTCGATTGAGAGTTGTTTCTGACTTACTTTTGAATGTCCATGACTGCAAAAACATACGAACAACTTTATCCAAAGGGAGTGCTCTTCGTCAAATGCCTGAGCCGATAACGCTTTTTCCGACATTGCCTATACTAGGTTGGGACGAAAAACATGTTTTTCTAAGGATTGACTTCAAACTCATAGAGAACTTCCCTATGCTCCCTGTAAAAAAGTGTGATTTGGCCAGATTTTGATAATTTTTGTTATTTTGTGAGTATTTTGAACTTAACTTGCCCCTTTCTATTTAAAATGTATGTAAATCGAATATATTTAGACATAGCCTTTGTTAAAGACGCTTCAAAATGTTGTCCATTAACC
>JAMKCH010053820.1:0-19276 GCA_023653785.1 Ophioderma brevispina
GTTGTAATGGACTCTCCATTGGTGAAACCGGGGACCAGGACAAAACAAACGAGATCACGGGTTTAATAATTACAAATTGATTGGTGCAACCCGCGTCATGACTACTGCGGTGGGGAAGTACGATGTGCATATTAAATTAGCTAGCCTCATAGTGCCGTAGCACCGTGGGAAAATGTTTGATGTTCGCTAGTCCGAGCCCCATCATATTGCCGTACCTTTCGGAGTCTGTGACACGACTACCCGTGGGAAATACTGGACCGCCGTAATAGTGCAAGGACATCTGCGACGTTATATTTTTTGGTGATACCCTTGACTAGCACAAAGAGCTTGCAAACACCATTCATATGATAGGCATAGACCCACAAAGAGCGTGAATCGATCGATGTCTAATAGAACCATAGAAGAACACAACAGAATTCTGCCAAATGCCAGACTCTCGGCATGCCGTAATCTAACTGCACACGGCCTCATAGGTCGTAACACATCACGGATATTACCACATTTCCCTCCAATTTCCTCCAATTCTAAAAGATCCACAACCCGAAAAACAAAACCCGCCCCTAGCGGCCAAAAAACGCCCCGATTTCGGGATTGCTCTATGAAGACTGGTCCCACCATATCCAGTCCCTACCCACTACCAAAATTTCATCGACGTACGATGAGCAAAAATGAAGCCCCTGATAGTCGTCACACATACAAATCGGATTCGCCCCATCATGACTAACACCCTCGCTGCGCTAGAAAAGCGCAGTGGTGAATAAAAAATACATTGCGGTTCCCCCCCCCCCCCCCCTAGTGTCGCCTGCCATCGTCATTGTAAATGATAGACCTGATATGACCTTTGACCTTGATATGTGACATATTACGTCATAACAAAATGAGTTATCTAAAAACCAAGTTTGATTCCAATTGAACGCAAGCTTTTCAATCAATGTCAATTTACATTTCAGCCTATAGACCTGCAATATAATGCACCATACAGCAATCGTTTATTAAACCCTCACACCCAAATGGCAAAAAAGCCCAATGACTGAGTGAGAAAAATGCAGGATGCAGCAAAACAAGTCCAGGATGCAGCAATGACATCATGAACCAAAGACACATATGGGCACGAAATCACTGGCCGTGCCAAGCTACACCGGCCATAGCTTGATATCTCTTCATGGGAGTTGGGGCCCAAAGGGCCCCAACGGCCCCTGGTTAGTTTTGTGTTCATTTGTGTAAAAGCATTAAATCTAATTGTAATTGTAACTTCAGACAACCAGAGTTTCTGACTTTTCTCTTTCCCCTCTTCTCTTATTCCTTCACTCCCTCCCAGGAGAAATACATGGGGCGTAAGGGTTAAGCATGTACCGAATCTAAGTTCACTTTCATCTTTTTCATATATGGACTATTTCCCTTGAATCGTGACCACAGACTCATCAAAGAGATCCACATACATACAGCCCGCTATATTTTTAGGGCCACTTTTTTTCTTTTCACAACAATTTTTTTCTGGGTTCAAATGATTCGCTTTGCTGAGATAAATTGTAAACAACTCAAGCTGCAATGCATATTTTAATTCAAAATAGGTTAAAGATGAGTTTTTTATATTCAAATCATACAGACTTAATATATGCATGCATGGTGTAATGATTGAACTCTTTGCATGCTCGCAATTCTTTTACACAAGTCAGTGCTTTGAGATGGCTTTCTAAATAGTATTGCAGTTCTTTTGGGATGGCCATCTAAAAGGCTAAAGGCTAGGCTTGTTGACTATTTAAATGCAGTTCAATGCTGATTCTGAATATGCTCCTGAAATAAATAATTTGAAAATGAAAAGTTTATAAGCCAAAAAAAAAGACAAAAATTGACCAAAGATTCATTCTTTGAAACGGTACACCCATTGTCCTGCCGCAATGCAAAGAGTTATAATTGTTGTATTTCGCACTAATCAGGTCTGCAGGGAACCAACTGCAATGGGAAAGTCCTCTGCTATAATAGTGGAACGGCATTTCCTGTTGTGTGTGCATTGCCGTATTGAGGCAGGCATTGTCCTTATTTGAGCAGCACCGTGTGAACAATCATTGTTAACCCCATTATTCCAGGAGGAAATGCTTACCATGGTTATTAAGACCCAATCAATTTAATTTTATAATTGCTATCAGAGTGTACATTAACTTGTCAACAAGGAAAAGTAGCAATTGAGATATCTATCTACTCAAGGCGTTACCTTTTGGAAAATCAAAACAAAACAGATGTTTCAGCCACCAACAGGCACAAATCTTGTTGGGCCAGAAGGCCTTGTTTTACTTTCATCAATCACCCTATGGAATAGATAATAAAATTATTGATAAAATACTAACGTATGCCTACATTTTGTATAATTTGGAAAGAAAATATAAGATTTTGTCATTTCCAATTTTCAAATTATGATCAAGTTTTCATATTTTGCTCATTAAGCTAACATCTAGAGACAAAATGTTGGAATATTGAAACGTTTGTGGGAACCTTCCCCCCAATCATATGCACTGTTGATATCCGAGTCAATGGTCACCAACCTGTTTACTTTTCCCAGAATGGTAGCATGAGATAGAGATGGGGAAGGGAGAAAAATCAATTAAGTCATGCACTTGTTGGTGCACTCCATGGTGAATAACAAATGTTTAAACTAAAAATGCTATAAGTTTTCCACTATTGGTTGCCTTGTATGGTAAAGTGGAAACGTCATGTTATTGGAACATGATTCAAATACACCCAAATCTCTTTGAACTCTTTTCCCTAGACTCTTCCATCCACCACTACCATTAGGTACTACCAAGATTGTCATTTTCATCACCTGATCACGTTTGGTGGATAACCATCCATTTGGGGGGCTAACTTTTCCAGCACTTTTCAAAAATGGTCTCCTAGAAGTTTCACCCATATTTGGTTTAAAAAATATTTGCCTGAAGTGTCCCGGTGGTGAATGACCTATCCTTTTTTATAAGAAAGACTTTTGAGTCACTTTTGACAATTACTTTTAATGAACCCTAAAGACTGATCTCAAACTGCTGAAGACTCAAGGATAATTCTTAGCTAACAATCATGGAAATTTCATGGAACATTGGCACATTTGGCCACTCAGGATTAACCACAAGCTCTGTTACACACTGTTAAAAAACCCCAACCTTCCCCTTCAATTACCCTTCCCAAATCCTCGTCAAATGTCTGTGAATGGCAATCCTGGCTGCTGATGAGATACTTAATCAATATTCAATATCATATCAGCTTTCCCTTTTCCCGGTGGCGCGATCCAGCGGAGAGGGTGGCGCGCCTCCCGTCTCTGGCAAAATCTTTCAAAATCAGCCCATTTTTTCAGAGTTGGCAGTTTCAGAGCCGTCAGCCCCCCCCCCCCCCCCCCCCCGGTAATTTGGATGTTTTTAAATGTCCTGGATCCACCCCTGAACCCGAATAACTTTCTAATGGAAATTCCTAAAATTTCTGAGGCAAAACTTCTCCCGACATGGGACCCATTCGGCCTGAATTAGCGCAATAACTGGGGGGGGGGATCTTAGAAACTGCTGGAGAGGAGCAAAAGGGAGTCCAAACCCGAGGGTGCATTGATGTCCTCCCACAATATACCACTTTTGGGAAATTTCACCTCAATAAGGTCACATGTTCCCACATAATCCTTTTCTTAACACACAACCCACCCTGGCTTTTTTGAAACTTTTTTAGACCACAAAGCACTAGTCCTTAAGGGGGATGACCCGTTAAGTCCTACAATTTTTCATCTGATAGAATGACCTTCCTCCCAAAACCCAATCTGTAACGTTTTGTGCCGATCTTTTCAACCTGTTTTGAAGTGAAAGCTAAAACATGCTTTTTTGTAGCCCCATAGACTACTGTGTCTGTGTAAAATTAATATTGGTTGACCAAAATGGGGCATATTTTACTCATACCCTCCAAACCAACATCCTTTAGCCCTAAGATTTTACAGGGTAAATGAAAAATAGTCAGCTTTCTTCTGATACCAAAAAATGTGAGACTTCCTGTCAAATCTGGGTCCCCTGAAAATGAGGCCTAATATGAGCGATGTCGTACCATGGAGCTTTAAGGAATTTTTATCATTTGATCATGAATGTTTGTGGTCCTTACCTTCTTGACTACTTTTTATCTCCAAGTAACATGTTATGACAGTATGGTAAATTACAAGGTATAATGGGAATGGTTCAAACACCCGCTGAGCACCAACATACCTGTACAACATCCCTCCACCATCTAGAAAGCCTTATTAGTTTTTCAGTGGCTTTTTACAAGGCAATCAACTTAATGTTTAATGTATGCAACATAACAAGGATAAAATAACAAATGCCCCAAAAGAGAGAAATAGAGTTAGTTCTCTAGATACGAGATTTTGGTCATTTGGCCTAAGGTGTTTAAGTGTTTGTTAACACAAATGTTCTTCAGTTAAAGGGCTGACCGAGCTTTGAAATCTAATTTGTTTTTGTGTTTAGTAATTACAAATTAGTCATCTAGATCAGGGGTGCTGATTGAGTTATTGGGAAAAAATCCTGAAAGTGGCTACAAACCTTGCGTTTTTTTGTTTGGCATGTCTAAATACACATGCATTGTATTAATATTGAACTAAATACGGCCCATTGAAGGGCAGTGTGCAATGGGTTTGAAGGTGGTTTGTTTGGTCTGTTCTGGATGTTTGGTACTCAGTGTTAAATACCCCATCCAGGCCGGTTGCCACCGTGCGCTGGTTATGCTGTTTAGGAGTTTTTTGGTAACTGGGGTGCTAAACTACCTTGCTCTCCAAATGGGAGGGAGTTTGTTGGGTAGTCTGTTGGTGTGTTTTTTTTTGTCATTCTGCCTTAAGGCCGGAGTACAATATTGGGGATCATTCGTCACTGTTGTGTGGATGTCTGTCTGAATTATGTTATTGTGCAGAATGGGTGGATGTTTGTTTCGTTGTTGGTCCATATGCTACGTGGGTTTGGACCGGGCTTGAGTCGTATGTGTTGTGGAGGTCAGTGTCACTTCCCACGTTTAAAGGTCACTTAGCCAGGTCAAATGTCACTTAGTGAGGTCAACAGGGTCACTTAACAGGTCAAAGGTCCCTGCCAACTTACATCCATCCACCAAGGTGAAGGTTATATGCCAAGGTCCAAAGGAGGCTCACTTGCCAGGTTAAGGTTCAGATACCAAGGTAAAAGGTTGTATATAAGGTCAAATTCACTTATCAAGGTCAAAGGTCATATACCAAGGTCAAAAAACCAGGTTAACGTCTCTTATCTTAAACCAAGGTTAAAGTCACTTACCAAGGTAAAGGTCCCTTGCCTGGGTCAAGTATCACTTAAGGTAGAGGTCACTTACCAAGGTCGAGTCCACTTACCAAGGTCGAGGTCACTACTCAGGTCGAGGCCTTTACCAAGGTCAAAGGCCACTTACCAAGGTCAAAGGTCGGGGGAGGTAAAGTTGTGGGATGGGCTGGGAATGACTTAAAAAACTGACCCATCTGAGTTGGAGTTTCAGTTGGAACCGAATTTGGTCTATGGAGTTTGCATGCGGCCTCATTTGCTATGAGGTCAGGGGGTTACATATCAGGGTCTAGGTCGTGTGAGGCTATCATCCCACAACCGCGACGGAAGGTGACACGAGTGGTCCGAGGACAGATGTATTTAGTGTAAAAAAACTCTTTTGCTTCTTCACATTTGGAGAGTATTTAAAGGTGCAACGAGAGATTTGCGGCACCCACATATTGTGTCTAATAGTAATTTAAATAGATTAGACACCTCAAATAGATTTCTTACATTGTATTGGGATACAAAAATGTATTTAAAAGATGAGCAAAAAGGTGATTTGATTTGCTTAAATTTCAATATAAACATAGGCTGAATTTCGGATTATGTCCTAACGGAAATAGAAAATTCACAATTTTTGTACAAAAGAAAAACATTTATCAGCTTAATTCTTTCGGATGGGCGTATTTTGATGCTAAGCTTTATCAGGGCAAACATAAGTACTTTGATTTTTTTAGGGACACATGAGATATGAAATCTATCGTTGCACCTTAATGTTGGCTATGTGGTTGATGCCAAAACCCACATATTGCACTCTTTTCCAGCGTATATGGAATACGTAGAAACTAATACATTCTGGAGCGGCATGGATCTTTAAATTCTGATGTCATTGCTGGATTAACTTTTATGTAAATGGTTTGTTTTATTACATGATATGCATAATTATGAATAAAATGTTGGTCCTCTGGGGAAAAAAAAAAAAAAAACCTGAAATGAAAAACAGCGTAATAAAATTGACCTGAATGCTTCGGAATCGGCTGAATAAAATTAAAGTTGTGGAAATTTTTGATAAATAAAATATAAAAAATCGGAAACAGGAAAAATCCTGAAGACTCACACCCCTGTAATCTAAAGATGGTCCCTATAAATGCTTCAATCCAAAGGTAGTAGAGATGGATCAGATATTTAGTTTTCATGCAGAGCATTTATGTACAGTATAACAGTGCATAGGATACCTGTATAACAAAAAGTCCGGATCGGGAAATTATGCCAAAGTTGTGATTTATAAATGAGGATTCGATTTGAGGCTTATATTTCCACACTCTTTAAAACGAAAGAGTGAAATCTCACTCCAAACAAAGAGCCAGCTGAGTGACGCCTCTTTTAGAGTGAGATCCACTCAAAATAAAGAGTGAACTGATTGACTCCTTTTTAGCGGAACTAGTCACTCTGATAGAGTTTGATTCTTTAGGAATTTTGTTGTTGGTGAGTAATTGGATGTGTAGGTATAATAATTAGCATCGTGACCTGAATGAATATTGGGCGCATCATTGGCAATGATTCAGTGAGGACATGCACGTTTGTGGCATGCATGACGTGTATTATCACGGTATGCATGCCCGTGATGCCATTGCCATGATGGTGCGTTTCGTACATGTGTAAGATAGCCGCGGCCGGGAGGAGGGGAGCCTGGCAGCAGATACCATATGTACGCGTGATAATACAGTAAATACATTTAGATGCTTTCTCCCACTTTGTAGGTCATGCTAGGAACTGTGAACGACACATACAATATACTCACCCGTGACGATAGCCACGATTTTTCACTAATTTAAAACTTGTTCACCCGTTTGCTGGCGGTCTCACTTAACTCCAGCCATGTTGTTCGAAAATAATTCACGCGATATTGCGGCATTTCTGATTGGCATAGTTCACTACGAAAAAGAGTACTTTCTCACTCTTTTAGAGATAAAATCCGGTCGATAAGAGTCGAGTGGGCTTTCACTCCAAAGAAGAGTGGACATTTTGAGCCTCGTAATAGAGGAGTGAGCTCTGTTAAACCGCGCATAAAGTGTCGGGTTTGCATTTTCTCACTCTTTTGGAGCTAAAAGCCACTCGATAGAGTTAATTTAAAATAACCGAATTCAGAGTGATTTCACTTTTCATTTAAGAGAATGAGCGTGCACATTGACTAGTATATGGGACCAAAGCATTATAATATATGCAAAAAACTTGATGTTTGAAATAAGGAAGCGCCCTCATCGGGAAATATTTTTGCACAGGTACGGTGATAATGTCTAGGAAACTATACCTGCGATACGATGAATGCTAAAAAATGTCTTATTTATCACAAAATAAGCGATTGTGTAATTAGAATTGGGGGATCCCCAGTTTGGAATTAACGGCAGAGCGGGAAATGCTAAGTTTATGTCCGTCCATGATAAAAGTGAGTGCCACCTCGAGAAAATAACCTCTAACTTGACTTGCCCGAACAACTATGAACCAACTAATGGATGAGGTAGACACGTTACATGGTGCTATTTCCGGGATATTTCACATTGGAAGGACGTTTCCAGCAGCCGTTGATGAATTATTATCGGGAACCCCCGATAATAATTATTCTAGTACAAAATCCCTTCGTTTGTGACAATAGACATTTGCGAGCTGAACCATTCACAGGTATAGTTTAATAGCCTGTTACCAATGACAACGTTTTTGTGTAAAAATCTCCAAATTTTTAAAAAATTGGGGGTGGCGCCCTTCAAAAAAAAGGTGTAATATTGCTTAACACCAGAGGACCTAATTTCCTAAAACACCACCCACCCTCAATGACCATCCCACCTATTACAATGAAACTCACAGATTAAGAAAAAAAAAATGATTACAAATGTGAATTTGGCTTTAGACATGTGTCACCAGACAATCATATTTACGCTTCCCGTTATGATGATAAACTTCGTCAGCTGATTCAAAGATTCAATCCATACAAAAAGCACTCCATATATATCACTCATCCATATCTACTCTTTCATGTTTACCAGTCAAAGTCAATAAACTATAACAGTAACAGGACAGTAACAGGACAATGCAATTGCCCACTTGACTTCAACCTGATATCCTATAACTGGTTATCATGAATATCTGATTGATACCTCTTAGACTGAATAAGCTGGCGGCAAATGAACTAAGTAAGTTTACTGTGTCATCAATGAGCTACAAAATATGAGGAACCACAAAAAGTAGCTTTGATTTGTGGGTTGTCATTTGTTACTACATTACCACTGTGTACTTGTCCTCTTCCAACAAGGTTGATCCAAATTTTGGTTGATTTTTTAAATACATAACTGAATTATATTTTCGTTATTTAACACAATTAAAAAAAACATGTCATATTTGAAGAGTTCTTTCCAATTTTACCAGGTGAGAAGTATATTGAAAATAATGTACAAGGTTCATAGTGTTGTGTGTGTGCACATATGTGCATGAATGGAGTAACTTAGATGTCTTCCATCTCAGTTTTTCTCCAAATAATGTAATTCCTCAGAAGGTGGACATTACATACAAAGTGATGGATTGATTATGTCATAATCATCTGATAAATACCAACAGGAAATTATCTAAGAGCACTGGTAATTTGACAAAAAAATAGTTCGCCTCCAAATATCCAGACACGGCAGTAACTGCATTTGAAATGCACCTTTTGAAAAAAAACACACTGTGCGGGGTTGGACCCCGGCGGTGTTCTGGGGGGATTTGCCATAGACTTCAAGAAATATTAACTCGAGGGTAACCTTTTTTTTCGGTGATTGTCAGATTTTAATCTATCTAGGGATAAGTCATTAGCCCTCACCTGAAAAGATTAAGACCAAATCAGAACACTTATGGGTAATAAAATTTGACCTACGGCAAATTATTCACAGACATGGAAAAATGGCCATTTAACACAAGAAAACCACCGCTGGAGTTGATTCCCACGGCATGAATCCTGGGTGGCCAGTCTGTGGCTTTTGGGGTTTTATATCAGTGTATGAGTAGAAGTCTACTATATAAGGACTTACATACAGCACCCGAGTATTATGATATTCAGATCTTTGTTTAAAATAGGCACAAAAGGAAAGAAAATTAACCACATGGAGGGTCGGTTTATTTATGAACTTAACAGCATGGTGCTGAATGCGAATATGGAAGTGAGTTTGAGATAGGTCATCCAAATGTAGTTAACTTCTGTCTTATAATGAAGGAAGGTGAATGACAAAAAAAGCAAAGTGCCATGCTCTTTTTTGTCAAGAAAAAAGGCTATGCTCTATGTGATTTTTGGGGGTGTGTTTTTGTGGCATTGCTCTGAGATGCCTCGTACCAAAATTTGAATCCCACTCCGGTTGTGCCAAACCAGGTCTCCATTTACCTCCCGACACTGGAGAGAGAACGGTCTGCATGGAAGATAAAAAGGGTCGAATGTATGGAAAAAAATCATTGCCGCTGCTGCCATCAAGGAGAGAAGTGGCCAAATTCTGTAGCAATACTGTTTCGGAGCATCGGTGCAATTCCCAATTCCTGAGCACTTTGCAGCATTTTCTTTGTGATTCGCACGCTTACAATCATGATCTTTTTTTAGAAATTCCAAAACCAAGAAAAAAATACTGTTTGTTTTTTCTTTTTCCCCTTTTCGAGAATCACAACGCTGCTTGTTGTGTATGCCCACGGGCCTGTGTAGAGACCAGCTTGTGGTGCGTAGTGGGCGCCAATAGTCTCCGGGTCACACTCAGACCGGGCCCGGTGCGGTTCAGAAGAAAAAGAGAAGGAGAAAAAAAATATCGCAGTACACCTAACGCTACCCGCCATTTTTATTTAAAAGCTATGCGTGCGGGGTCCAGAGACAACTTCTTTTTCTTTTTTGCCCCTATATTATAAAAAAAAAATATTTGTTTTTATCTTATGACAATTACTTTTAACACTGTATTTTTTAAAATGGTTCAAGGCCATCCCTAGGAAGAGTAAATTTTGTGTGTTTTTGGGTTTGGTTTTTGTTATAGGCTTTGTGTCCCACATTTACAACGGTTAAAAGGGCCTCAGAACAACCTTCTGACAGATCATGGCTATTGCAAAAGTCTAGCACAACAACTGACATCCATCTATGTGTGTTCATAAGTGAGCGGAATTCTAACGCCATGTTTACAATAGCAAGCACCACCGGTTTGTGGGTGCTGACTGATTTTACTTTACTTAATTAATTGCCTGTAAATTGGTTTCAAACTGTGTATTTTTTAATCCATGTGCCAGTGGATTTTCAAACACGATTATCATCATCAGCTTGGCCATACAAGGTAGAGATACAGGGTAGAGATGACAATTTCCAATCAACAGGTGAAATTTAACTTGTGGTTTTTAACATCCTGTACTAAATAGTGCAGACACTTCAACTAATTGGTCACAATGGGATTTCAATTGTGTATACTTATTTTGTAATGTACACTGGTCACTTCTCTATAGTTAATTTGATTGCTGTCTGTTCCCTTTTGAATTTCCATCTTTTTTGGGGCATTCTTTTCCATTTATGTTAGTATCATGTTCTTTGTGTTTCTCTCACCCCCCCTCTGCTATGTCCACCTGTCTTCTGGCATTTCTTTTTGTACCACTGTGCTTTTGTAGTTCTTTTGTTCACTTGTTTTCTGCTCTATCTTGAGTGACCAGTGTGGCTTTTGTTGGCATGTCTGTTTGTTCTGTTTGTGTGGTGTAATGTAGTGTGGAGTTTTGGGAGAGTGTGTGGCTATGAACAGGTTGAAAGGATGGATGTACTTGTTGGATGTGAGAGCAAAACCAGTTGGCATTTTTTTTCTGAGTGTGCAAGAGTCTGAATGTAAGATGAGGTATGTAAGGTGATGAATGTAAGTAGTGAGTGTTGGCAGTGGTTTTCAAATTTGAAGCGACCCATTTTTGTTGTTTGTGGAATCCCTTCTTGGTTGCAGTTTGCCTACAATTAATTTAGCAATTAGAAGTTAGGGTTAAGTGACTTTAATGAGGTTATGCGGATTTAGGATTTAATTATGCAGGTAGGGTAATTTTTAGTAGACCCTCGGTGAGTTGAAATATTTAAGTTAGTGACTAGTTTGCTTCTGCGTTTTGTTGTGGAAGTGAACATTTTGAGTTTGAAGAATCATGTGAGAGTTTGTAATTTGTTTTGGAAGGTTCTGTAATTGAATTTTTCAAAAGTGAGCGATTTGAAATTGTAGAAGCCAGATAGTCGAGGACTGGCTTGGCTTTGAGTTGAGCTTGGTGTGTTGCTGAATACTTGAGTTCAAAGTTCGTATTTAGGCCATTTAAATTTTAGGTTCATAATTCTCTCCCTTTCCGTTAATTCCGTAATTGGTTTTTGTACAAACCTTTTGCCTATAGTTTTTAGCGCAACCACCTTAAAAATGGAGCTATATGCTTCGGGAGGTCCCCTTTTACGACGTTTATGCAATTGTTGTGCTTTTAATTCCAAAATTATGGGTTCTAATTGTAGCATTATGCCTCTGCTTTAAGGTCTGTCAGCTAAGCATGCAGCAATCACAAATACATCCTTTACCTGGGCATTGGTAAGATGCATTGTTTTAACGTCCTTCGGACCTCTTGTGGTTTGGTTTGGTGAGTTTGTAAAATGTTTTTGTTTTTTGTTCTCACTATCCCGGCTGGCTTGCAGTGCGCCCAATTTCCTATTTTTGGATGCGCATTTTGGTGCTTTAAATCAGTTTTGTGTGAGCGTCCTTTTAATGATTTGAGGCAGAGGCGAGTCGAAGCGAGTGAAGTGTAGACTCGCCGAAACCTCGCTTGTTGTTTCTTTGTTATTTTTTTTTTAATTAGGGAAAGCACCGTTTTGAGTTTTATTTGTGAACTGCAAGCCATGCCTTAGGTGTTTGATAGTTAGGTGAGGCAACCCATTGTACTCTTGTTTGCTACCACAAATTCGGGCTATGCCATTTTTGGTTCAATTATTGGACTATTTATTTATAGGCCTTTTGTTAGGTTGATAAGGATTGGATTTCCACTGTATTTTGTGATTCTAGTTATTGCTCACTCAGTTTTTTGCTTTGTATAATTGCCTTATTTAAAATTTCAGTTTTTTCGGGTGGCTGGGCTTCCCCGTTTGGTAAATATAGCCCGCCTGGATTCCTGTTAATATTTTGTGCTCAAATTTTTACGTTATGAGGGGCTGGAGTTTGGTTTTGTAAATAAACACCGCTCAATTTCGGCATTGATTTGAGATGAATGCGTTTTCCTGAACTTTCAAATTCAGTTCAAGGGTCTACATTTTTAAGCTAGGTATAACGGAGGTAGTGTTGTAGTTTTCCGTCAGTAGGTTTAAGTAATTGTTTAGCTTAGTTTAGTAGGCCTTTTGCAGCCAAGATGGGAACCTCTTAATTTTTTTGGCCCTGGGGTTGTACTTAAAAAAAAATCGTGCCAACATTGTCTTTGTTTGGGTGTTTGTGAAATTTTATCTCTGCATGTGACTTTAAAAAACAACAATTATTGCAATGGAAAATCAAACTTACGCCATGGCTTTTCAATTTACAGAAGAAAAAATAATCGTATTTCATCAGATATTAAATGTATAAATTAGATTTGGTATTATAGATTTAAATTATTTTGTTGTTAGTCAGTCGTTTAGCTTTTGGGAATTATCTGCTCGGTCTACGCTACCCACGACTAGGGAATTGATTAACTTCGTCACAAGTTATTCTTTTTCAAATCTTTAAATTTAAAACCCCTGGCCGTGAACAATATTACAAGCAGTGATTTAATGGACTAGGGTAGAGATGGGGACGACAGAACACATTCAAAGTGCGGACATCAACCCACCCAGTAACTTAAGACGCGTTCCAAGCTTTGACTTACGTTTAGTGGACAGACTGGTGGAAACTTGAAGGGAAAGATATCCTACTTAAAATACCATTTCCTAGGGTGAAATTGTGTAGAAACTGAATCTGAAATAAAAAATGCATATTATTACTTGAAAAAGTTTTCCCATAGCATGTACAGCCAATAATTTTCTTCCCAATTCCTCAATTTGAACAAAAATCAGCTGCCAAAAAATAGTCTTTCAAAACTTGGACTCCCAGGGCTAAACAAATATAAACCTTTGCTCTAGAGAGAGGTCGTGGCTATAGCAAGTATTATCTTTGTTTTACCCTGAGAGTCCCCGTTTTGAAGGACTTTCTTTTTGCGAAGCCCTTTATTTTTTTCACACCCTCCCAATGTTTAGGGGGTAGGGGTAACATATTAAAACTTTATTTTCTTTCAGTACAATCAACTTAGTTCAAGTTTTTATCACTATTTAGCTATTGACATACTGAACAAAAAGACCGAGCATTCCCATAGCTCATACCATTGATGTCTTATGGCTTTTTCAATCACAAAATTGGGCGAAAATTGCATTTTTTCCCAAATCAATTGTCACCCTGGGACCGCCGACTTTCTAACCCTGTTGCAAAAAATAACGAACTGATGACCCCATTTACATTGATTATGAAATTACAAATGTACCCCTGGTCACATGATTAGCATAAGAATTAGTCACTAATAGGTAGTTTCATGTTTCATTTACACTCACTGGAAATTAGCAAGTCAAAAGTTTTGTCACCCGAAAACGGCATTTTTGTCTAAAATTGGCCAAAAAAACTGATTTTGTTCTCAAAATCAGTGAAAATATGAGGGTTTTAAAGTGCCAAAATCTGAAAAATATGACATTTAACCTTAGAAACCATTTAAGTAATCAAGCATTTGACTGTTTTTCCCCCTAAATATTTTTCACAACGTGGTCCGTTTTTTAAACTAAGGTCAAAGCTTGAATGCTGTCTTAAAAAGATTAGGGAAATAGAGGTACTTCTTATGCCCAAATAAATAAAATGGGCCATAGAAAAAGGCCTAGGCAGGACTTGGGATTGTAGCTTCCATAAAAAAAGGCCATTGAGGACTGAGGGTGGGCAGAAAATAAATTGGGCATGACTTACAAAAGTACATTTTAAACAATATTTTTTTACAAAATTGCTCTTGCATTGTCATCTTTTGGGTGAATTACATATTTTTGTTGGCTTAAGAGGCTTAAAAAATGGTTCTTAATCTCAAAAAAAATTCTAGCATATGCCAAGAGTGTTCTGCTACTACCAACAGGCACAGTATCAATAAACATTTTAAATAGATGCATTTATATAGTCTATACAGAGCACACAGTGCCTAAATATGTCTATGTCCTGCTTATAGAACTCAATATTAGTATGCTTCCTGTTCTTAAGCCTGTTTGTGAGTTATGTTGTAGTTATACACAAACAGTAAGGTAACAATACAATGTTTTCAATGATTTTTCATAAACTGAAAACTTTGGTCAATGTATGTATTTGGTCAATGTTTATTTGAGTGTAAGGTCCCCATTCAGGTCCATTTAAACCTAATGAAAATTGTATACCTTTCAAGGGCACAGTGTTGTCCAGTGGGATTGATACTCGACTCACTAAGCCAAGGTTTTGAGTCGGCCCCGCAGCGGCCAAGGTGTGGCCCTTGGGGAGTAAGGCCTTTACCTTTCAATTTTAACTTCCTCTCTACCAAGGTGGATAAATGGGTATACTGGCATATGCTGCATTGCTGGGAAGGTATACAGAATTGTTGTGCAAGAGTGGGGAAACCTCAAGTTAACATGAAGTTGTCGGCCCAAAACACCAAGTAAAGAGAGACGGGCACCCATGCACGAGCTTGCTCACACCACTTATTTACTTTACCTTTCTGTTATTGTCAAAGTATGGCGATCCGTTTCAAGGAATGTGAATAGCTCTGCTCTTTTTGAGGGGGAAATCCAGACAACCCACAACCATGTGTTGAGCTTTGGGCATGGAAAAACTATTAACAGTATCAGTGAACAGTGTTTTCAGCAGGATACCAAAATAAGAATTAGGAAGGGCAGGCAGGTTTTGCCTTAGGTGGCCATTTAAATTGACAGGGCATTAAGGCAATATAGAGGGGCACCAAGGCCAATTTTTTTGTCCATTAGGGCACCAAGGCAATTTTGAAAATGATCTCATTAATATGCGCAATAGTGATGAACAGTGCATGGGTATTACTTGCAACCACCACTACCACCACATACCATGTTTCGGACAAAATTGTGACATTAGAATCTTAATTATTGAGCCCAGTCAGAGCAAACCATGCACATGAGCTTATTACTTGCACCAATACCAATGTAATGGCCACAGTGCAGTTATTACTTGAATGCACCACTACCCACATGGTTTCAACCGATTTGGACATTGGGGATCTGGTAAGAAGTTCACCTTTGTAGAAATGACCAGACAAATAGAGGCAAATTTGATGAAAAACATAATTTGAAAGGGCAAAGAGGCAGAAAACATTTTCAATTACAAAAGTGATAGGGTTTCTTGCCCAAAAAATTCACAGTTGGAAGAATAAAAAACAATTCTTCCGATTCAAACAACTACTCATAATAAATGCATTGTCGTTGCACAAGAAAGACATGTCAAATCCACCCCTAAAACTAGCCAATGTACTACCTGCGTGATCCCATAAAAAAATGTTTTGAAATATTCTTTCATGTGGTTGTAGGAACTCATAAAATGTGAAACTCTTCAAGCATTCTTTTAGTTGAAAAACACTTATTCAACATTCATTAGTTGTACGTGCCACATGTTAATATGTCACATTCCATTTGTATCTAGTTATCTGGAGCTGGCATTATGTGTCCCGATACTATACCAAGAGCTTTAAAACCATTGAATTATCAGAGCCATTACTTTCAGGGGAAGAAGTTAAGTAGTAACTATTAGTAGTCAATTCACCATTTTTGGTCACAAAATACACCTTTGGAATTTGCCATTATATCTGTGAAATAACAACCACAAATTTATTCAAATTTGTCACTAGCATCAAAATGTGTTCAGAAAAAAATATGTGGGCATTTTGTTACAAGCTGGCAACCATGTCAGATCAACTGCTCATATGGTATAGTTTCTCATAAGAGTTGTTGCCAAAACTACAAATTTATTTTTTGGCCTTGTTGGGCCACAAAATACGAATTGTTGAAGGATTTTGAGTATTTATATCTTCAAACAAGCTTATCAGAAAATTACCACTTTTAAGTAAGTTGGACGAAATTTACATCTTAAGTAACAAATAAAGTTAATTAAAAATAAAGAAAATAAAAAAGAATTCCAGGAGCATTAAGCGTCATTTTTCTCCAACAGATTGTTTATTTTGAACTTATGATGCCATCATCCATAACATGTTTTACAGTAAGCACAAAAGCATCAAAAAACACATTAAACACAGTTCGGTTTGACCTAAGTGTGAATGCTTTTACTTTTAAGCGAAAGAAATTATAGTAGTGTTAACTTTAAAGGGGGGCAATATAGGAGATGTTTACAATGATTGCTGTATCATCGGGCTGAACATTCACATAGTGATTTGGGCCCGAAAATTGGATTTTCTGATTTCAATGTATTGTTAACTAGAAGACATTAGTATGGGGCCAAAAACACAAAAACCCAAAATAGCGTCCGCACAATTTATTTTGGCTGTTTTATACATTCCTGAAGATCCTACTGATTGAGAAGAAACGGAGGGGTGCCAACAAATTGCATCCTTGGCATTTTGAAATATCCAAGATGGCTGCCAAGATGGCCGCCACCACAAAAATTGGCAATAACCAGCTTCTAAAGCAGCATTTAAAGATGATTTTCGTGTCTTTGTATGGGTTTTTGGGTGTCACTGAATGAATTCAAATTTACTAATTTTAAATACCCAAGTATTCCCTATACTGAAATCCAAGATGGCTGCCGCCAATATAATTAGCAATTAGCTAGCTTTAAAGCCGTATAAAGCATGATTCTTGTGTCTCTTTGTATGGGTTTTGGTTTTTGTAAATGAATTCAAATTGTACTCTTTTTAACATTAAAGCTCTTCCCCATACCGAAATCTAAGATGGCCGCCATCACACACATAATGGCAATGTCTCAGCTCTTGAACCAAATACGATTGTAATTGTTGCTGTTCAGTTCTATAGGTTTATGGGTAGTAATCAAATTTCTACTCTTGAAAGCATTTACAGTGTTTCTTTACACTAAAAGTGAGTTGGTAATGGCATACAGGTGAAATACGAGATGGATGCACAAGTTCTCATAAAAAGTTTGTCTCACTTTGCAAAGCATTTTCAAATATTCATATGATGCAAAAGTTGGCAAAAAGTATAAGTTTATGGTAGCATACCATTTAAATGTGAATAAATGCAACACAACTTACCATTTATAGTTTTAATGTAAGGTAACAAAGAATGAAGTAGGTGATATGTACGTTGTCATCATACAGTAGTTCGAAGTTGGCAAAAGTGTTCAACTATGAAAAGTCCCAAAAGTTGTTGTCATGATCGGGTAGTCTAAGAGTGCGGGTCGGGTGCCAAATTGTTAAACAAGTATTTCAATACGGAATAAATCGCAATCTCTTCATAGTGCGCAGTTCACACCCATAGAAAATACGTTTTACACAATTGGCAACTCGACAGTGGTTTGTTAAAGTTGCCAAAATATCTAATACAAAGATGTCGTTCAGGTTTTTCTATATTTGACAAAAGCGTTCCAACTATGAAAAACGGATGGGAAGAGTTGTAATGAATGGGTAGTCTATAAAGTTGGGTAGGTAGTGCTATAAAGTTGGCAAAAAGGTTTCAAATATTAACAAATGTTCCACAAGTTCCACTAAGGTAGTCCATAGTCGGCAAGCAGTCCAATTAGGTCGGGAAACGCCAAACAGCCGATTTGGCCGTTAAAAGGTCCACAATTATCAACGTCAGAACTTAGCCTGGTTGAACTTCGCACTTTTGGTAGAAAATCGCGACTATCTCCCGCGTAATCTATGAGGTCGCGGACTTCTTTAATCGATATTAAAGGTCCGATTGGCCATGTTATTAACAGGGATTTGTTGCAAAATAATTATGTCTAGGTTTATTTTTCCTATTAACTATTTGGAAATAAGCTGGTTATCGCCGTTATTACAGCATCGACTCCAGCAGCAACAGCCATGACTGTATTGGTGAGTAACGCGTTGTTTCTGTTTACCTTACAAAACGATGTGGGAACGGCTGCATTAGTCCCCACACGGCATATTTTGCTCTTCTGATTGTTGAGATAATCCGATTTGAGTTAAAGTTTGATTCATAATTGTGTATGGCATGATCGCAAAGTAAAAATAAAATTGGCTAAAGTTGGATCAAAATCGGCAACGTGCAAGATTAGACTTGGCGATACGCCAGGAACATGGACCGTGCAGCGTTGAGCGTGTGTCATTGTACAGTCATGGAATCCGAACGGTTTATATAATGCTAGCAGTGCTGGGCATTGGCAGTACGTAAGTGGAATTTACACTGTTTTTGCAAGGTTTAAAGCCAGAAGGGTACAGGATCGAGTCGTACATCTTGCCAATTACGCAAATAAATGGCAATGACAGATCACTATAATGTTGATCTCACACAGGCTCACAGTCACAGAGAGAGTGTCAGACTCAGACGGGTCATTGATTGTGATGGCATTCAAGTTAATGGCTTGCAGGACTACAAAAAAGATTATTGAAGTTCGGAACTCTCTAAACATTACTTACGTGCATTACTAGTGTCAGTTTGAATGATTTATCAAAATTAATAGAAATTTATATAGATTTAGTTTGTTTTTAAAGGCTGCCATTGGAATGGGATTAAACCCTAAGGAGGCACAGGCAGTGTGAATGTACGTAATGGTTGTAGTGCAGGTTGCTGTTCTTATTCCGAAGGTTCGTTATTTGGAAGGTGCGTTGTATCCGAAGCGAAGGTTTGTTAATCCGAACACAAAGATAGGGAATTTCCCATACTACGTTTTTCCAAAAGGTTCGTTAATGTGAACATTGTTTTATTACCAACAAGGGTCGTTTCCGAATGTTTGTTTATCCCAAGGTGTGTTTTCTGAAGGTTTGTTTTTATCGAGGGTTCGTTGATC